>JAOTQY010000052.1:9507503-9520816 GCA_026413445.1 Dolichallabes microphthalmus
TCCGGACCTACAGCTTTTGTAGGGCTGATCTTACTCAGGCCATGTTTTACCTGATCCACTGAGATGTTGATTGCTGGAAGTGCAGGAGTAGTGACTGTGACTGTTCTCTGTGTAGAAGTCACAATTATTATTATTCTATTGAAAGCTTCGTTTGGTCCTCCTGTCAGATTGACAGCAGGACAAGACAATTATGCACAGATGGAGAGAAAATAATTAGAGTACAGAAAAAATGTGTGTGTAAAGGAGATAATTGCACAGAGTTACTAAGTCTCACATAACTATATACATCTAAACACTATTTGGAAGGTCTTACCTTTGCATATACTGTACGTCATTTGACATCAAATAGCAAATACAGTACATTAAAATAAAAAACAAAACAGTACAAATGGAGCTGTACATACAGTCATGTGTAAAGGTTAGTAACCCCTCTTACTGTTTCTAATCATCAGCCCTTGACTGGTTGATCATCAGCTAGGATGCAGATTGTTTGTATAAAAACAAATGTTTGGGCAGTTTCCCTGTCTGGAGCATTTAGGTGTGTGTGTTAACACAATGCCAGGAGGAGAAGACATAAGCAATGGTCTTAGAGAAGCAACTGTTGCTGCACATCAGTCTGGAAAGGGTTATAAAACCATTTCCAAACATTTTGCAGTTTAGCGTTCTACAGTGAGAAAGATTATCCACAAGGGAAAAGCATTCGAGACTGTTGTCAATCTTCCTAGGACTGGACGTCCCAGCACGTGCACCTCCAAGGGCAGACTGTGTAATCCACAAAGAGGTACACAAAAATGCAAGCACTATACAGTATCTTAGACCCTACAAGTCTCACTGAGCATGTTAAATGTCCATGACAGCACAATTAGAAAAAGACTGAACAAGTACGGTTTGTTTGGAAGAGTGGCAAAAAGAACATGTATTCTTGACTGAGTTTGGATAAAAAACTGACAAAATTGCATCTGAACAAACCAAGGTTTCTCAAACAATGTCCTATGAAAAGATGTGACCAAAGTCAAGTTGTTTTATTACCAGTGCCATGTTCGGCAAAAACCAAACAGTTTTTCTGAAGAAACACCTCATACCCACTGTCGAGCTCGGCAGTGGAGGGATAATGCTTGATTTTGCAGCCACAGGACATGAGCACCTTGCAGTCCTTGAGTCGACTATGAACTCTTCTGAGAGAATACCAATGTATTCTTAAATGTGAGGCCATCTGTCCGACAGCTAAAACTTGGTTGAAATTGGATCATGCAACAAGACAATGATCTGAAGCTCACCAAGAAATCTACTGTACATCAGAATGGCTGAAAAAATAAAATAATCAACATCTTGGAATGGCTTGATCAAAGTCCAGACAGCAACCCAAATGAAATGTTGTGGCAGGACGTTAAGAGAGCTGTGCATACTGTATGCAACATATGGGTTTGGATTTTGACTCTAAAAGCTTCAAATCAACTGAAGCAATGGTGTAAAAAAGAATGGACCAAAATTCCTCCGCAACCATGTGGGAGACTGATAGTCATACGAAAAATGCTTACATCAAGTTCTTGCTGCTGATGGTGGCTCTACATGCTATTTATTGATGGACGAACTTAGCATTGAAATCTATTTTTTCATCTTTTTCGTGAAATAACTAATGGTACAGTGAAACAAATTTTTTGTGTGTTATGATCAGATGATTTTATACAAAAAAAAACATTTAAATTTAAAGAGGAGGTTCTAACCTTTACACAACTGTATCACAATATCAGCTTCACCACATACCGTACTTCAATCATACGGTTTCAAAACATCATAATGTTAAAGGAGGACAACTTTGTGATCCAATGTGTAGGCCATAAATGTTTTAAATAATTAGAATACCTACTCTAACCTCATTTAATCTATTTCACCCTCCAGTGGAAAGCCGTTAGCTCCTAAAAACAAACAATCTTCATTTTGCTCTTATTGCTTTATTTTTATTTTTTCCGCTCTTTGTCTCTTTAGGCTGAGATGAAGCAAGCACTAATTCCCAGTGGCACCACTTTCAGCAGGTAGTCAGACAGCATCGTGGCTAATGGAGGAATCCATTAACCAAGATAGACACAAAAATAACTCAACAATGAGTTCATCAAACACTGATGTTTTTGATCCACAGAATGATTTGGTTTCTAAGAGAATAAAGGAGCAGTGAAGGGAACCCACCAGAGTCAAATGAAGTACAGTTGTGCTTTATGTCAAGAGCGTGACCTTTTTATTCAAACTGGTAGTTGTAAATCATGTTGCTGATTTCCTAGTTGCACACTGGGGAGCCCTTTACCAAATCCACAATCCCTCTTTCAGTTCGAGCAACTTTTTTCCCTAAGCATATTCAGTGTGTTTCAATAAAATAAAAAAAATCACCCCCTTCCTCATGATAAAGAACTAAATCCATGTCAATGTGCAGGTAAGACCTCAAGGCTGATCCAAGTCTAAAGCATGTGTGTTTGTGGGAAAAGCAGTCACAGGTCTTTTCCCACTGTTCGAAGGTAATAAGTGATGTAATGTTCTCTCGTTCTCTTGGACAGACCTGGGCTGGGGAAAAGGCCCAGTGCTGCAGGCAACAAGGAGCGCCAAGTAACAGAGGCTGCCAAAGACAGCCGTCCATCACAGCGGCAATATAGAGTTTTATTGCAGTTGTGTGTGTGTGTGTGTGTGTGTGTGTGAGAGATTTAATCCATGTGCTTCAGAATGCAGCAAGGCTTATAAAATCTTTTTTTTTTGTCTTTCACAGGGCAAAAAGCATCATTATTGAGCAATGGCTTTAGTGTGGTGAAACATTTTTGTTGCACATTACTGTGATTGCTTTATAGCAAGACAAAAATACATGAAAATATGTGGTGCAGTAAGGATAGTGTGTCATAATTCCCAGTACCTCTGCAATGCACATCCTGCAGTAGTGTATTGGCTAACAGACCTGTATGTGTAACACACCAAGTGAGTCACATCAAGGATCCTGTATGTATGTGAGAGATAAAAAAGTGAAATGTGTTCGTCAAGTATCTGAGAATCTGAACATTCTAATCAAAACCTCTTTATTAAAAATGGTCATTTAGATAATTCTTATTTTACTAATTATTTTTCATATAGTGTTGTACATCATGTCATGGGCTGACATTTGATGTGATCTCAACACCTGTACATGGATTGAAAAGCATTTTTCTTAACACAGTCATAATTTATCGAGGACTGCTAAAATTAATCTCAGGTAGGTTCGACTCTGACTTTAGCAAAACCTCTCCTTCTGCACTCATATGAGCCTCCATATACTATTATTACCTAGAGTAAGTATAATTTCCAGTGTTGTCCTTCAAATAAAAAAAAGCATGATAGGGCAATCTAGTGGAGGAAAATAATCTGCAATATCTCATGTTATACTGCATAGTTGTTTAATTACCTATAAATGTAGATTATTGTTGCCTTGTGCTTCCAGGGTCCGGGTTCGATTACGGTCTCGGTGTCTGTGTGCATGGATTTGCACCACCCTGTGCCTGGTGGCTTTCCTCCAGGTGCTCCGGTTTCCTCCCACAATCCAAAGACATGCAGATTAGGCTCATTGGCGTCCTATCATGGCCATTAAATGGAAATACATTTAATGGTAATCACAACTGACCTCTAGTTGGACTACAGAGGCTCCTAGATGGATGGATGGAAATTACAAAACACCCTTTTGTAAAACAGTTTATAGTTAAATGATGTGTAATGTCTAAAAGACAAGTTAATTCCTATTATCACTTATGTTATAGCAGCTATAAAGAGCTGTTCACTCACCAGCATTTTTTCTTTCTCAGAGCTAATGCAATAACACAGGCTGTGTTATTGCATTAGTTAAATATGTCCTCATGCTTTATTTGCACTGTGATTAAACTGTCAATTTCACCCGTTAATATATAAGTAAAGAAAAATGCAATTCTTTTCATAAGGATCAGTCATCCTCATGTCAGTGTCTAGTCAAACATTTACAGTGTTCATGCCACAGTGTAAACATGTTCAGTCACACACACTCATAGTACTACTGTAGGTGACGACCGAGAATTTCATTTTCTGATGCTGAAGTCATGAGATTATACTGTATATGAGAAGGTGTTCGCACATCTCAGAAAGTAAGAAGACTGAGACGGTTTCTGAACCATGGACCAAATGAAAAAAAAAAAAAAAAAAAAACATAGTAGACCATGCAAAATGGAGGGAAATTTGAGATTTTAGGATTGTCTTATACCTGGTCCCAGAGAAAGTGTTACAGATTAATCAGACCCTGTAGATTGAACATGATGAACCAGGAGAGGGAATTAGAGAAGAGATGGAAAGAACGTCTAAAATGGTCCTGCGTGCCTGAAGAGCAGTGTGTGTCTATATTTATATATTGAAAACAGTGATTGTGAAGCGTTTCCTAAAGTATGAGGGCTTGAGCTGGCCATTTGGCTGACGTTAGTAACCTGGACTAAAACCTTGCTCAGGAAGGAGACCAATAACTAAATGAGCAATCCTTACAGAGATTGAAGAACCTGCTGAAACAATAATCATCTGTACAGAAATACTGTATCAATCAGCCCTTATGCTCCAGGGAACATTCAGGGCCCTGGGAACATTTCCAAAGCCTCTGTAATATTTAAAGGCCATTGTTTAGTAAAGAAAAGCACGCTTAGGAAATTTCTAATGGAGTATACTATAAAATGCAAGCTTTGATTAAAGTGCATGTTTTATTCAGCAAAGTCTCATGCACAATATTTATGTCTGCCTTTCTGTAAGGTGCAAACATCATTACTTCTTACCTTTGGGTATCCATTCTCTCGATTACATTTGATGCATTGTATCCCGGACCGGGAGGATTATTTTAATCGGAAATTCGAACAATAGCATTTCAGCAGTTTGTGTTTGAACCCTGACTGAAGTGAGGAAAAGAAGGATCAGCAAAGAGAAGTGACAGAAGCTCAGCGGAGGACAGCAGAGTCAGCCGATCCCGTGTTTGACAGCAAAGCTTTCACCCACATCCTCAGCACTTTGTACATGTTAGAAATTAAAATCCCGGCAGTGACAGATCAAGCTCAGTGACACATTACAGATCACAACTTCAATTTCATCAGCATTCGCTCCATGCACAGAATACTGCACTGTCACGTCTCTGTCTTTCAAGATATTAGATATTCTCTCAACACTCACATTCTGACACACAATCACTGCAACTGCAAATTCTCTTTTGTGGGTAGCTGGAGCACATCAGTAGTTAATTTGCTCGTCTGTCTCACTAATGTATCCCTTTATGTTTGGGAATCTTTTACCTTATTGAAGCATACTGGTCTAACTAAGGACTAAATCATAATAGGCTAGGCTGTTGTAGAAAACTAATCAACAACTGAGTGATGGACTTTGTTATTTTCCAATGACTGCATGTATTGAAGAGTTTTATTCCTCTCACATTATAAAGTTAAAGTTTGCACTGCCTGGCCAAACAAAAAAAAAGCTGCCATCTCAACTTAAACAAGCAAATACTTTACAGAGCCTTTACTGAAATCATTGCTGCAGCGAAAAATGAAAATGTTTTGGCTAGCCACAATTCTTTGAACCCTAAGTGATGCAGTGAGTAGCTTCACATTTCTTAAACAGCCATGTCAGAAGGGGAAAAGATGTTCCTGTGTTTCAGAACGGTTATTGGGCCGCATCGAGCAAAGAAAACAACTAAGGAGATTGCTAACATGGTTGGAATTGGGTTTGATGGAAGAAATGTGATTGATGTAAAATCAGAAATGGCTGTTTAGAGATCAGCCATGTTTAATAGTGAACACGAGAGCATTTTTCACACGCACAATATGACTAGAACTCATAGGAGACCAAACAGCTGTGTGGTCATTAGTTACCTAATCAGAAAAAAAGGCCGGAGTTCGCTAGGAGTCAATGACTTTGAAGCAGTGGAAAAAGGTCATGTGATTGGCCAGATTGACCATATTTCAGAGTAATGGGTTTATCAGGGTAAGAAGGGAAGCACATGAAGCGATGCACCCATCATGCATACAGTAGTGGTCACTGTACAAGCCTCTGGAGGCAGTGTGATGACCTGTGGTTGCTTCAGTCGGTCAGGTCGAAGGTCAACAATGTTGTGTAGCATTAAACTGAAGTCAGCTTATGACTTGAATGTACTGAATGACCAGGATTTCACATCCATGGATTTCTTCTTCTCTGAGGTATACTCCAGGACAACTATGGCAGAAATCATCAGGTCGACATCGCAGGAGCAGAAAGTTCAACAAAAAGTCTTTGGGGTGTGTGTGAGAAGACTGCGGAGTAACTCCATGTGTGCAGTAATCAAATGTAATGGGGTCCAAGAAAATAATGAATATGTGCTTTTTTTTTTTGGCCACTTTTCTTTTTTTTTTTTTTTTGGCCAGGCAGTGTTCATTGTCATGTTACTAAGAAATCAGAAAGTGTACCGTCCTGAAGACCGTCCTGTGTTGGATAATTTGGGGTTTCTGTGCAGACTTACTGTCTGATTGTTTCATGCACTGATACTGGAGAGGCATTTCAAACATACTAAATAATTTACATTATAGAAGACTTAAAGAACACATATTTTAATAAATTAATGTGAAGGAATTGTAAGTTATTTACAATAACGTATTAGAATAATGTATTAGAAGGATGCGTTGTTATAGTTAATATCGTTAAGATTAATTGGTAACTTGTGAAGAGTCAGATTTGGTTATGATGTCCTTCTGGATTCTCTTAGATACATTATTTGATCTGATGTCAATATGTTTTGGTCTTCAAAGCAATATCAAAGAAGAAAATGTTGAGAGGCGCACACAGCTGACACACATATCCACCCATCTACTTGTGTATATATACACACACAGACACACACCTCGACCCCGTCGCCCCTCCATCTGCCCCACCGTCTCACCTTACATCCCTGATGGTGAGCTGTCCCAGTCTGATTTCAGGATATGGAGAATGCCCTGATCTAATACAGACTTTACACTCATCTTTCATCATTTCCTCCATCAGACAAAAAAACATCTATTTGCTCTCAAAAATGTTTCATCATAGATCCATAATTTATCGGGTCCTGGGGCAACATGCCGAAAAGGAAACCACACAACAACAGTTCTATAAAACAGAAAAATAAAAAAACAATTCTACAAGCCATAGCAGTAAATGACAGGTATGTATGCAGCAGGTGGACACATGATTTATGAGGAAGATCATTTTACCCCCCCTCCACTAGTTTCCCATATCCCAGTGGACACCGCCGTCCATTAAAGATGACATCACACAGCTGCTAGAACAGCCATGTGCAGCTGTGGCCCATAAGAGACACTCAGCTAAACCCCTAATCCCCCATCTGACCTCAACTCACTCTCTCTCACACACATACAGTACACACACACACACGCATGGTCAAGAGAAGGGGAAAGCCAATTGCACTGTACATACAGCAAAACATTCATGTGTGATTTTAGGTGGCTTAATTATTTCACCTACAAATACTGACATACACAGATACAGTACAGTGTTAAACAGATGTGCAACTGTAGAATTGGTTTAATTGTCTTAATAGAATTATTTCTCTGGAAAAAGGAAAAAAAAACATGGTGTGAAATTCTTAAAATAGTGTAGCATCATGTAAAGGTACATCCACCATAGGTTTCTTTAGGCCACAGAATGGTGATGATTCTTGCAGCTTTGCTTTAAGTGCATACATTTCAACACAAAATGATTACAGAGAGTTACGTTTCAGAGACCATTGTCTTCCTTTCAAATTCAATTAAATGTTACCCAACCCCTGACCGTTCCAGAAGAAGCCCATTTGCCAGGAAACTTTGAAGGACAGCAGCAACTGTTACACCCACCTGTTTTTCTCTTTTCATTCCTTTTTTTTTTTTTTTTTTTTGACATATGCATCAGCCGACCTCGCTTATTTCCTCCCCAACGCCGTGCCAGCGCTTTAGAATAAAGCAGCACTGTACACTTCTGTAACTCTGAACGGAAATCTTCATGAACTGGGCCGAACTCTTTAACATCTTTAAAAAAAAAAAAAAAAAACCCTGAATGCAGATGAAAGTAAAAGAAACACATGAAGCAGCCAAAAAAGATAAGCGACACAAAAGTACTAAATGGTTCACCAGTGAGTCAGACTTGTTTTCTTCTTAAAAAGTGTCTTCATAATATATGTTCCTCAGGTGTGTGGCAAAGCTCAATTTTTATTCATTGCTAGTTCTGCGATATTTCTGAGATATTCCCAGAGCTGCAGAGTTCTTCGATGGGCCTGGCCTGTTTACTTATGACACAGTACACCACTCTGACAGAACAACAACTTCAGACGTCTGGAAGCAGAGGAGCTGAGGACACGAGAACACTCTTTACCAATGGCATGGCTGGCAATAACGTAACTGCCTTTTCAAGTGCTGAACAGAGAATATGGAGGACAGTGCAAGTTACAGAATTCCTATTGTTCCATACTGTATATACATCTGTCACATCCGCATGTTACTATATATTAGTAACATGCAACTAGTGACAGCCGATCATGTTAATGTACATGATATTAATTTGAGTGGTCAGTTAGTTTCTATCATGAAGCCATTATAGTCAAGTCTGTAATCATGCAGCGTCTCATCCAAATCACAAGAATTATCCATAGAAAAGCTGTACTCATCATTAACTGACTCTTTCTTTCAAAGCATACAACATTTACTGCTCTGCTGTTCGGCGCACTTGTTTAAACCATACTTTGATGGCACAATGCTTGCTCAATCTATTTACTTTTAGCATCTCTTCCAAAGGATCAAAAAAGTGAGACAGAAACTCTCTCATTCAATTTGATTATACCCGATATTATATTTCATGTTCACCTTCTCAGTCACAGCTAATGATACGCTGCCTGGCCAAAAAACACCACACACACTAAAATTTGGTCCAACAGCCTTTAGCCTTGATTACGGCACAGATTCTGCATGCCGTTGTTTCAACAACCATAAGACATGTACTGTAACAACGCTTCTTTCCATCCAGGGTTGTATTGATTTTTGTCAAGATCTTGTATTGATGACAGGAGAGTCAAACTACTCCATAACGTCTTCTCCAGCACATCACAAGACTTGATGGGATTAAGGTCAGGACTCTGTGACGGGCAATTTATTTGCGAAAATGATTCCTCATGCTTACAGAACCACTAACAATATGACTGTGCAATCAGGAAAGAAAAGAAAGTGCATTCGTCTGGTCATTCAGGCCATCAGCTGACTTGCCACATAATGTTGCTGAGTCTAGACCTGACCAACTGAAGCGACCCCAGGTCATAACACTGGCTCCAGATACACTGTTGGCTGCATCACTTCATGCCTCATCTCTATTCTAGCAGTGCTAGAAATTTCTAGGTTCATTTCTACAAATATCCTTAGTTGTTTTCTTTGCTTGACCCTTCGGAAACACAGTAATATTAGGGTTCATGAAATTACCGCTATATAGAAATGGGACTCCCAGAGCTCCCAGGTGCTGCAGGTTCCAGCATCTGTACAGGAGCACATTTTGCCTAAAGAGGAATAACACAACTAGCTTCCAAAAGAAGCAGAACTGAAAAGCACATGGCTGTAAATTGGCTTATTCATTTAAAAGAAAACAATCCCCAAGCCCGTCTTTGTCTTGGACCTACAATAGCTGCCTTCAGGGTTTGAGCTTTATTAGTATTTTTATTATTTAGGTGTAAATCCTTTTTTAGTGACCATCTATCTCACTGAAAAGTAGTGGAGTAAAGTTTGCTTCGACAGCATGAAAAGATATAATTTATTAACAAGTGTAAGAAACTAATATACTGTACACACAGCTTTGGTACTTGGAGCAAAAAGTGTGTTTTGTTTCTTTAAAGTTTCCTAATGAAAGCTGGCATCAAACTGATTGAGTGACCGTGACGAGCTTGATATTACTGTAGCGTAACATCCTGGGGTTGGTCATTTCTGCATTAAACCTTACCTACAATACACATATTATGAGCTGATTTGCCTGAATTCTATTACAGTACCAGCAGCACTTCTTTTCACGAATGGAAAAAATATATAATGGAATAAAAAGATGAATTAAATCTGCAAAGGGCAAAAAAAAGCTCCTCATCCCTCGCACCTCATGCCTACATGTTCATATGTTTTTAATAATTGAGCATCCAGAAATGTGCATAAACAAATCCTGAAAATCACTTGACGTTTCATTATTAGAAAAAAGAGCAATGGTTTTGTTCTCTCATTTTACTCTCTAAATAACAGATGAGAAAACTCCCTCGCCTTCACTTCATCACAGAACAGAACACCTCACGCATCAATCAAGCTGGCATGCTGACGCTGCACTCCGAGCCCTGGCTGTGTAAACCACAACTCACTGATGCCAGATCTGGCAGGGGAGCACTAGAGCAGCGCCAACATGTGGTTCTGGTCGAGGCATAACTGATATGAATTACGCACACTCTCATCTCACGTTTGGAAAAGGGTCAAAGGCTAGGACCCAGCATGCACTTTTGCAATGAACTCTAATTGAGGATTAGAGCAGTTTAATTTAAGAGCAATTGCCTTGTTCCGAATCCCACAGTGCACTTAATAACGGTTATAGATTTGTGCCCTAGATTTGTACTCCACACTAACATTTTTTAGGTATATTGAATTTAACTGCCCAAATTGCACATAGTGTGTGTATGTGTGTGTGTGCCCTGCGATGGATTGGCACCCTGTCCAGTGTGTACCCTGCCTCCTGCCCGAAGTCTCCTGGAATTGGCTCCAGGTCCCTGCGACCCTGAATACAGGATAAAGTGGTATGAAGATGAGTGAGTGATTGAGTGAGTAAATTTAAGTAATCCTAATCAAGGGAGATGTTGTACTGAATATCAGCCTGGCTGTGACGTGTCCGTGGGCATGAGGATGTGGCTCTAGTGGTGAAGTTACAGTACAACAGCCGTGCTGATATTTAGTACGACAATGATATAGATTGTGATTTTGCGCTTAAACAACGGTTCTACAAAAACTATTTATTAGCAACAGAATATGATTTGTTTGCTTATTTAACCAGCTATTTTGTTTAACCGCCAACACAAACACACATCCTTCCGCAACTAACTAACCTCGACTGGTGGAGCTGGCGACTGACTGTCAGTGTAATTAACAGTGGTGCAAGTAATGTTAAATTCTTACTGGTACTATATAGCAAAAGGGTGGAGAGAATAAACCATGTAGGTGGAGGACACTCCTGAGAAACTTGAGATTGACTTTAGATGTCCACGTATTTTGCTTTAGAATATCAGCTCACTTTCAGGGTTTCTAGTTTGAATCCCAAATAGCATAAAATGGAAAGCTTGTGTGACATCTAGGGTGCGCGGTTCCTCGTTTCACACACGCCAAGTACTTCCCTGATCAGGGGATAGAGAGGGATTGGACAAAGTGGTGTTTACGATGACATCTACTTTCACCCAAACTGTTAGGAGCTACTGTATGCGGGGCTGTCACACTGAGTGTGAATCTGTTGTATACCGTAATTCTCATTAACATTTCTCATTATCATTCACACTGCTGTTGAATTCGTGATTCTGATTGGTTGGTTCAGAAAGTGTTGGTTAAATTTCTGTAACCGCATGCCTCAGACTCACAGGCTTACATCAATGTACTTGTTCTGATATGTTAGCATTTCCAAAGTAAAAGGAACAGAAGGAATTGTTGACGTAATCGATACGTTTTCTGTCCAATGATGTTCATTTAGTAAAGAACAGTGCGAGAGAGTGACTTTGTGACATGGTAGAATAAATTACTGCGATATAGGAGGAATAAAGCACTTCGCGACAGCTGTAACCGCAAATGACGCATCATTGAGACTCACCATGTCACGGCAGGATTATTTCGCTGGAAGAACACACCCTAGATTGCCACGGCAGTAAAAACAACACCAACTCATTAATGATTTGAGGACGTGTCTTTGACGGTATAACCTCAGGGACTCCTGCTGCGTTCGTTGTCCACCTACTTAAACATCTGGTCGGGTATGTTTTGGGGTTTGTGCTGTAATCATGTTCTTTCCTGATGTAAATCGTTCAGCTGCATTTGATCCTCGTCTGTCATCACCAAGTACAGTACTTGGTTTGAATATTTGTCAGAAACTAAGGGTATTTCTAAATATTTCAAAGCAACAGCTCGATGGTTTCCATGGAGTCGCAACAGCAGTTCTAAAATTTCTTTCCGTGCTTCACATTTCCAAGCTACCTGTATCAGGTTACGCATTCTATTCTGATAGTACTGTACATTCTGTCTTCTCCCTGTGTTCATGTTCATCAGCCCTCGTGTGCACATATAACCTCCCTGTTATGATGGAGCTTCCAGCGTGCATCTCAAATACTGCTGCAGAACAATGAACACACGAGAGAGAGAGAGAGAGAGAGCATCTCTTGTTCGGCAGGCACAGTGAACTCACCCACTCTGGCACCGGTACATACAGGGGGTGAGAAAAGTAGACAGTGTAATTGTAACCGTGCTTGTTATGGCAAAGGCACACGATCACGTAATATCCACAGCCAGCTATTTATGCAGCAAGGTGGTCTACATTGCTGATTGTATTTTTCAAACTTTCCAAGCAGTTCAGGATTAGTTTGACATTTTATTTTATTTTTTCTTAAGCAGCAGCACTGATTTGAAGAATTTTACCATGCACAGGTTTTGGCCCCGAAGACACATCGAGAAAGGAAAGCTGGAGGAGAGAGCCAGACCTCTCATGTTAGCAGGAGTTGAATGGATATCTGACCATGAATAAACCATCTCCCTCTGGATGCTCGCACACCTGAAGTCGTCTCAGGGAAAAGCAGAACGTTTTTCGTCCTTTGTCTTTTTTTTTTTTTTTCCAACATGAAGCCGTCAGAGGAAACCAAATCTATTGCTAGAAATTTATTCAAATACTACATCTGTATGCCAGTTCTGATAAAGTTGGATAACAATAGGGAATAAATCTACAGTATTTATAAAAAAATATTATTAAATATTGATTTAAATAAATAAACATGATTATTAAATAATATTGAAATAAATTGTTAGTTACTGTGTATACTGTACAGTAAGCTTTCAGTTACTCTACATGTGTTGTTAATTATTAATCAGTGGATGGATTGAATGGATTATTTATCAAATCAGTGATTAGTTACAACCTGCCTAATATTATTATCATGTAAAAATGACTTAATTGTATATATAATTTATAAACTATAATTATAATGTATATAAATGTATATATAACATATAATGTATATGTATATAAATTCATGAACACACACACACATTAAATTT
>JAOTQY010000052.1:9529237-9543364 GCA_026413445.1 Dolichallabes microphthalmus
CACTGACACACACACACGCTCACTGACACACACACACGCTCACTGACACACACACACGCTCACTGACACACACACACTCACTGACACACACACACTCACTGACACACACACACACAGAGATACACACACACACTCACCTTGGCTAGCATTCGGAAGGCCAAGGATAAAGATTCTAGCCCACGCCCCCACCCCAGCCGCAGGACTGAGTGTCGGGCCCAGCACCCGGAAGTGCTGCACCCGGAAGTGCTTGCTGTGTAAAACCGAGCTGTGTGTGGATCGGGTTCTCCGCTGTGGCGAGTCCTTGACAGGAGCAGCTGAAAGAACAATGACAACAACACTGTGTTAAAAACACACCAACCTAGAATATTATCTTTAAGCCAATGTAACAGTTTTAAAGCGTTGTGTAATATAATAGAATAGGTTTTGCTCCCACATTTATTCTTTACAAATGTATATATTCATCTGGAAACTGCGTTGACATAAAACAAATACAAGTTCCCATGAGTAGTACTGGACTGTAGATCTCCTCATGGTCGTCACACTTTCTCGTCATATGCACTGGATCCCGTTCCTAATAGAACGGTTATCATTCCCAGCCATTAAAATACTTCTCAAGTCAGAAAGTCCTGTGCAGCCTACACAAATATGTGGCCTTTCAACACAATCGGCCGCATATGTCAAACCAAAACGAGTGCAGATGAATGCAGGGCCTGGCGGTGAGAACAAGGCCTCTGTGCCACATCACAAACCATGGTTACAATTAGAATTTACTAACCGCATGACCTACGGCATTATAAAGCATATTCTGTCTACCAAATTTTTGTTTTTAATTTCACTAGAAGTATGATGCTTGACAAATGTTGCATGGTGCCATTGCTCAGTTCATGGTACGCAGCTTTGGTATTATTTCCTATAGCATATCGCCCCCTGCTGGTCAAGACATTACAAGATATACTGGAAGATATCTAATGAGGACTTCTAAACATACAGTATTGTGGATACTGGACATACTATATAGGGTTCTGTGTCCAATCTGCTACAACATTTAAACCACCTGCCTAACACACACACTGAACATCTTTTATTTGTTTCATTATGTTAAGTCATTGATGTACACAACTATGCCTACTATCTCACCTCCGGTGGCACGGTGTCTTAGTGGTTAGCACAGTCACCTTTGGGTTTGGTTTCTACAGGTATCTCCGGTCTGTGTGCATGGAGTTTGCATGTTCTCCCCGAGCTTGGTGGGTTTCCTCCGGGTACTCCCATTTCCTCCCACAATCCAAAGACCTGCAGAAAAGTCTAATTGGCATTCCCAAATTGCCCACAGTGTGTGAATGACAATCTGATCCCTTAAGTAACTGCCATAGAAGCAGCATATATGTCTCCAGGGTGCAGAGTATCCATTACCCGATGCTCCGGATGGCACATGGACAGACCCACTACCCCAATCTGACCTCCACCTCTGTCCCTAGGGGGTGCGGTGGGTAAAATAGTGGCTCCTGCAGGTGAAGGTGGTTGGGTTGAGCCCCAGGTGTGATGTTTCAATAAAATACATTTAGTACTTATTAAACAAAGACTCTTAATACATAACTGTGGAAAACTTTTTCATTAAAAAAATAAAATTGCAGGAAAACCACTTTAAACACTTCTCAGAAGGTGGGCAGGTACAGTAAAGTGTGTTGGTGTGTGCTGGTTAATAATGATGACAAAGCTATATTTCCTGTTACTGGGAGAATGTGCATGGAAGTGATGAGCACTGAAGCAGCATGTCTTCTATTAATCCCTTCTTAAGACAAAAGACCAATAAGCACAAGACTCACCTAGACTACAGTGGTTCCGCGGTGGGCATGGAGCTTCTGATGCATGGCCTTGCTTGGTTCGAACCTACATGGTTTACTTTAGCAGGTCTTCTGTGCTCTTCGCTCTGATGGCTTCGAGATTGATTCATCTCTGTCGATTTATATTTAATGCGACCATTGATTTTAGTCAGATATCTTTTATGTGCCTAAACATGTTGGATTTTTATTTTTGCCTACCTTAATGATGAAGTGAGTGAAGTCCCAGGCAGCGGAGACTCACCTGAGACACATTATTATTGTAAAATATTGAACATTTTTACATTTGGAGTGTAAAATGTGGGATTCAGCAAATATCTGTCACATACCAGGAGCTTCAGGTTCTTCTGAAATTCATAACTTGAGTAAAAAAAAAAAAAAAAAGAAGGTTAATTAAAACAAATCACTGGATCAAGACACACGTGGTTACATACTGCAGTATTCCATGTCACATTATGAGGTTTTCTCAAAAATAAATAAATAAATAAAATAAAAAAATCCCATACATTTCTTATTGTCTATTAATGTCAAGTGTGAGTTGTGTTTACAATGTAGAACTTCCTCTCACCCGTCTCACATTTCTCTGTCTTAATGAAAAAGACCACTGCTTATTCAATCTTTTCACCAGTTCAGACACCCGCACAGCTCCCTTCTTCCCTATAGTGTCCAGAAACATGGCATCTCTTCCCACATTTCTCAACAAGACACTGCAGGGCGTATCCTTCACTCTCAATGTGATGCTTTATGTCCTCCCCTCTCGTAGCGGTGCACTACGGTGTGATCCCAGACACGGTCACCAAAAAGTTCTTCTGTAGTGCGTTTGTTCACAGGAATACAATGGGTACAATTATGGAATAAACAGTCTGAACATTTGGCAGTATCTCAGTCAAGCACAGGTGTTTTCTCCAAGACACAGTCCCAGTCCAACCCTGGAATGTCTAATAAGAATGTGTTCTCGTACAAATTGTCCATGTTGCTACACACTCTCTTAAGTCTTTCTTTTGGGTGAAAGTTTTTTTTGCTAAAGATGATGTTTCCAGCTGTGGTCTTTCCAGCTCATTCACGACCAATTAGCACAATAATGAGTCGAGGATCACTGAGCGATGACCCTGTAAGCAAACAAAAATGTTCAGAAATTATTTCTCAATGTGTCGAGAAGGGATTAATCACATGGTGTTTGCTTTTATGGAAAGAATGTAAAAAAAAAAACTCTTGCTCATTTTCTACATTGTTTTATCCTTTAAAGAGGCCTGGACCTGAACAGAATGCCAATCCATTGCAGGGCACAAGTGCACACACACACTTACCTAAATATACTGTGGGCAATTCTGAAACTCAGATTAGCATGATCTGCATGTCTTTGGCATGTGGGAGGATACCAGAGTACCCAAAGGAAACCCACCTAAAAGGGAGAACATGCACACAGACCTGAAGGTGGGACTCGAACCCTCAACCCTGAAAAAGCAAGACCACCATGCTGCCTGGTAAGAAACTAGAAAGCACAGATGTCCTCTGCACTCTAATCATATAATTTCAAAAGTATATTTCAATGCAATACACAGAATTCTTACTAATTTGCAAACCCCTCATTCAGTCCTTATCGCTCAATTTTTGTTTATTTTAAAAACAGAGAAAAACGTAAACATTAAAACCTTTAGCCCTTTTTTCAGATCGTGAACTGGTTGCTCATCCATCGCTCCATCAGTCTCCTTTCTCTAGCTTCGTCTTCTGCAATCTTCCTCTTAATAGTGACCAATATTACAGATAACCACATCATGGTTTGCTACTAGTTTTGTAAACTGTTTGAAAGGATCGATGAAGTTGAGACACTGTCCACCAGCATAATCTGTTTATCTCCCATTTTAGCAAAAATCGTGTTTAAACCTACAGTATAGGTACTCTTAAACTTCGAGTAATCCTGATTTGGTTTACATGTAGTTTGATAGAAACAGAATTGATGGAACACGATTCTGCATACACACAAAACAGAAAAACCCTCCTCAGAACACATGAAGTGAATTATTGTGCAAGTGCATGAACTGAATTATGTAAAGTGCTTTCTGTAGCTGTGACTAATACTTGTTAGCAATAATAAAAGAAAAACTTTAAAAAACATCTTGTAATGATGGAAGTGCTTGTATGCGAGTAATTTAAACACATTCGGACAGACACTGAAATTGTGGTGTTGAGAGTCTGAGCAGTAGTGATGTCTGTTGCGTTTAAAGTCCATCTTAACTCTGACGGATGAAATTGGCTGGTGTGTAAAAAATTAATCACAGGAGCATACCACTGACTGCATATTTTCATCATTCACTCTTTTATTTCCCCTTGATATTATTTATAGTCACAAAAATATTAAAATTGCATACTATCATTTTTCATTATATAAACTGTACATGAAAGCAAAGGCACTATACACTGTAGAATCTGAGCAAGGAGATTTAACCTCCAGTTTAACATCAATTCATGTTAACATCACACTCACACATTACTCAATCACAGACACACACACCTTCTCGCCAATCTGTGATGGCATGTAGATCACATTAATCATGATTATTAGTACATCATTATCTCTGTAAAAATCCATTCTCTACTGTACATTTACTGCAAGAAATTCCCTGTAAAGTGTTTACACAAGTGAGTAAAATATTGATGAGCACTGCAAAGCAAAAACAGTCCGCTGTTGTGACACAGCCACTGCATTAGTCAAATAATATAATATTAGGTCTTTTCTCTGTTTTAGCTTGCAGGAAATTGTAATGGCATCTTGACCTGTGCTACACTTCACATGTAGTGGAATGAAGAAAAAAGAAAAGAAAAAACAGAAACAGCCGGAAACCACAAAATCTCAATCAAAGAAACGTTACAGTAATTTACAGCTTTTTACATCTTGAAAAAAAAAAAAAAAACAGAATAGAAAGAGATGTGCTCGAAGAGGCTGGTAAACCTCTGCAGATCTCCATCTACTGTATATCCACCACACCATGTGCAGTCCACTATCCACCATTCTTTCCAGTGCATTTACACCTGCACACCCATGTGGGTACATTTATAAAGTTCTGCTACAATAGGAGTGTTTAATGCACCACACGTATGTTCCATCTCTTCACACGTTCCATCTTTTAACACTGCAACAGAGACCGTGACCTCGTCTGTACATCTTCACAGTAATAAACCCATTAGAACAATCCTTTGTCTTTCTTCAAATTCACCTGCTTCCATCCTGGCAAAGCTTCGTACTCCATCCTAGTCATCTCTAGTGCTTCCTGAAAAAGGAAAAACACAGACTTTGAGGAAACGTTGCGAGATGATTAGATCGTGAAAAGGTGTGTTGTGAAGTGGGGTGGACTTTTGCCAAACACCCACATATTTAAAACTGAAATATTTATGAATACTTAATTAAGGAATTTTCACCCTTACTCATTTACCTTTAGGTTATTAAGTATGCCTTTAGCCGTTTAGTCACATCTCACTGACCCTTTAGTCAGCTACATTTACCATACAGGTGACCTGCTGGGTATAATTCAATTCACTTTTATTTGTATAGCGCTTTTAACAACCATCATTGTCGCAATGCAGCTTTACAGAATCAGAATAAAGAAAAAATGATGGAAATGTGAGAGAATGTGTTGGAATCAAAATGATGAGATGTCAGTAGGAATAACCTTAAGAGGAACCAGACTCAATGTTTGGCCGTCATCTTGTGTGTTAAGCAGCTGGAAGTTTAATACCAGTTGATGTCCAAGTTAATATGGAGTCCAGTTTATTACTGGAGGCTCAGGTGGACTGTAGGAAATTCAAGTTCGAACTATTGAGCCACTACAGTCACAAGTCCTCAGAGAACAGCTGACTGCTTCAGCAGAGGCCAGGACCGTCTTCATGATAAAAAAGGGGAACCGTCCCCAGTCACCACACGCATACTACGCAGACCACACGTGGCCTCCGAGATCTCCAACCCAACCAGAAGCGAGGCACCAGGACGAGTCAGACAGGTCCAGAGAGCAGAGGGAGTCTGGATCTCACTGGCAACTCAGGAGCGGCATGTATAGAAATTAGAGATATTAACGTCAGTCTAGCTGTTGCTATGCAGGCCTCAAGGCCAACCTTCATGCCAGTGCAGCACACTGATGAAAGGATGAAGGAAGCTGACCAACAGCAAAAGTCAGTAGTTTTACCTATGAATCCAAGTGCCCCAATATGGTAAATGCACCTGATGAAAAGGGCCTGAAGCTACAAGGCAAATCTTTTGTGCACTGTACATCTACAATAATGCAGTACTAGGATTTCAATAAAACAAGAGCCTGAGATGGTGGCCCAAAGTTGTTCATATTTCAGAAACATTTCTTTAGAAAATAATGTGAGTCAGGGCCAGAACATTACAAACTTAAACACGCCATCATGTCTTGCTCTGAACTACAGTAGAATACTGACTATAATACCATGAAAGACCACTATAGTTTTAATAATAAACAATCATTTAACATGCTTATTTGATTTCAGTGTACATCCTTATTTGTAATTAATAGATATTAATAAGTGCACGTAATTATTTGTGTTTGAAATTATTGCGGTTAATAGCAAGTTGGGGCACAAATACTGAATAAATGGACATCACTGTACATATACCAGTAAACATGTGAATTACACCAGGAAATCTCTCTCAATTAAAAAACACATTAGTCAATAAAGTTTGTGAAACACATGCAGTAAATAAATCAGTGTGTTATCGTGTGTGGCAGGTCAAATACCCAGAACAATGTTATCAAGAAGACACTTTTTGGTGAGAGTTGGTGAGACAAAACAAGCAAAAAAAAAACGACTACAGGTCGACCGATTCCAAATACAAGCTGTGTGTGAATGTGGAGAACACTAGCAGTCTGTAAAAACTCACCTTCCCATAGGCCCCTACACCCTAAAGGTGAAAGGAAAACGTAACCAATATCAAATACATGACTATGCCACCACAATGGACAAATGGCAAAGAAAGTATAACGCTGGAAGAAAAGGCTTTGCATAAGAGGATGAGGAAGGAGGATGGAGAGTAGATTAGGAGAGAGAGACAGAAAAAAAACATCATATTTTCAATACCAACACAACATATGATAGTGGCAAACTTGTACCTTTGGGAAAGATGTGACAAACCTAGACTTGATATCTATTACTAATTTCTCATTAGAATCACAAAAGTTAGACGATACTACATGTTGGGAAAAAAACTGGAGTGGAAATGAGCTAATGTAAATAAACACTGAACATACTATGCTAAATCCGAAATGAAATTTCAAAAAGCCTTAATACATAAGTAAAGCCTTTAAACCAAATCACCAATACAGAGGTCCGGAATAGGGGTTGGAGTCTGACCTCAAAGTCTTTATCTGACAGGTAGAGCTCGAGGTGTAGAGGGTCGACACCTTCTGGTAACGGCCGGGCCGTGAGATCAATCAGTGGATAGGTGGTCTTACAGAGTCTGGCCAACACATCTTCCACTAGAATGATCTGATTACATACTTCTGCTTCCTATAACATGGAACAAGGCAAAGACGGTCAGATCATGTTTTATTCAATCATTCATCCATCAATCTTATCAGATATTTTTCATCTTGATATTTGTTTTTTAGTATGTGTGTGTTTGTTGAGAGCGAGAGAGAGAGTGAAGTGGACAACCTTCTCTGTGATCTCAGCGATGTCCTCTCTGTGCTCCCAGCAGGGGAACATGTTGGTGAATGTAAGTGGCTCCAGCCCTGCATGAATCAGGTAGGCCTTTGGAGGTTTCTTCTCATTCTTTTCTAAACAGATACACAAATACAGAACACAAAGGTTGAAAGGGGCACAAAAATAAAAAACATCTCCGTAGAACACATGTAGTTACACCGACTGTCCTCGTGAAGCTAGAGCTGATCGAAAAGACACATAGTTTTAACATGGTTAAAATAAGAGGTGATATGTGGTTTGGATGTTTGGCTGTACTGATTCATTCCACAGCAAACAAATCACCCTGATGTACTACTGGAATAAGCCAGTATGATGTAAGTGGAATAAGCCAGGATGTTCAAAATCTAACTCTTTTATTGCTGGGTGTTCGTGTGTTCATATAGTGTTCGCATTTCTCATTTTAAAACTGATCAGCAGAAAGGAAAACAGTCCATGACTTAAAGCATGAATGACAATGGGAACAGTATAAAGCTTTATTGATAAATGGTGAATATACTGTACATATGAGCTGCAGTCAAGATTTGAGAAGTGAGAATCACACTGTAGTACCTAATGTCAATATTTCATTCGGTATATAAATTTGAGCCGGGATTAAGGCATTCAGATTTCTTGATTCGACAGAAAGCCACTTACTTTAAGAACCTGACATCATGTTCATTAGTTGAGATGTTACCTGTTTGAGACAACTCTCAAAAAATTAAGCACTGATCATAAAATGCACTAAAGTCTTGTCTCTGAGATGAATCCGTGAATCCAGAAACGACAGTATGTTGCAAGTTTAGTGGCTAAAACATCAGACTACTGAGTCCAAATCCCAGCACCACCAGGCTGCCCCAGCAAAGACCTCGAACGAGGCCTTTAACGACCAACTGGCACATGTGATAAAATTTCTCATGGATTAAAAAAAAACAATTAACATTTACAGTACAGAAGACTTCAAGCACAGTATTGTGATGAGAGTCATAGCTGCAGATAAAACCTTGGAAAATGGTGGAAATTTTAAAGAATGCTGTATGACCCCAGCCAAGGTACCTCAGCACCCAGTGCAGTTATTTAAGTGCACACACTTACTTGCACTGGGGCTGGTAGTTATTGCTCCGTCCCAGCACAGTTTTGACCAATTAAGCGATTTCCACATATTTGGGCTTTAAAGGAGTCCCTGGGAGGCCAGCGTTTCAGACATGAAAGCAGGCTCTGGCGTACTGAGAAAACCTACAACTATCTTGATGGTAACCAAGCACAAGTGAAACGCTGGGATATGTGCATTAGTGTACAGTATCAGGGGATTATATAGAGAAATAAAGGTAGTTCGTACCATCATTGGTGTTCAAAAGTCCCAGTTTGATTTGAACGCTACTTATTATCTTCTGTCAATGACATAAATGTACAATAAAATTGCATAAAATAACTACTAATGACTTTATAATATTACACAGAGGCGCACTCCCCCACCCAATTTGATGACATATCTTTATTATTTACCTCTGCAGTACTGCAGCACAGTCTCCATGGCACATTTCCTGTCCAAGTCCCATCGGATGCGGGCAGAGCCTGTGTTCTCAGAGTCCTGAGACCACCAGCCCTGCCACAGGTACACCTCATGATGATTATCCACCAAAAACAGAGCTGTAACACAAAGACCAAAAGAAATTATATTTCCTGATAGATGCAGATCCTTCTTATAGTGCAATGCTTATAAAGAGAAACAACATTAAGTCTTACAGTTTTACAGGCTCTATAGGTTGATTTTGTGATGTTATATTATCCAGAGACTTAACAACATAATGACCCCCAAGACTACACGAGCTATAGTGTAGAACTGTATCATACTGGACAGTATAGTGCAGCCAGAGTGACGAAGGCATCACTGCAGCGCTGATATGCAAGCACAACAGTACGACCTTGAGTGTGATATTGCTTGAGTAGATTGTATCATTAGAGCAGCCAGTTCATGTATTATAGAACAATTAAGAAAGAGAAAAAGGTACATAAAAAATAGTTTAAAAAAAACAGTTTAAATACAGTTAGTTGTGTGTGTGTGTACCACACCTGGTTGAGTGACATTATACAGATCTTCCTGGTGGAAAGGCATCGAGTTGACCAGGTTCGGCTCTCTGGATGGACAGATCAACTCCACGGCCACAAACTCCCCTGATGTACTGCTTAACTGATACAACCGTGGTGTGAAGTTGAACTTCCCCAAATCTGAAACACAAATTAACATCCCCATGTTAACTACTGCACACACAAAATACACATTAGTTAAGTCATTACACAGCTGTAAAAACCCGACTCACCATGAATCATACAGTCATAGGCCTTGCGGTCGCGTCTTCCAAGAGCTTCCCAGAATCCTACTGGTTCGGTTCCTTCCTCACACTCATGGATGGTCACTTTGCTACTGCTGTGGAGCCCTGCCTCAAGAGGACACCTGAAAAATAAAGCACCCACATGCTATGTATAAACTAATCACTTTGTGGAAAACAGATTTCATCGATTAAGATTTATTTATTATTATAATTTTTTTTTTTTTTTTAAAAAGAAGACCTATACCTACATACATACTGGATATTTTTACTTGTAGCCAAAAACATTTCCTGTAGACCAGACTGAAATCTGATAATATAGTGATTTCAGACACCATCTTGCAGTGTTGTTCTTTGTTTTTATTTATTTTTTTATGAATAAGATTGTATTTCGTGCCATAAATAATCTTGGTTCTTTTTCTTTTAATCACATAAGAGATCAGCGCGTGTTCGTTCTGTACGGGTTGCATTCACTCACTGCTCTTTGATCTTGTTAGCGGCAGTGTGGCCCACGTCCCGTGTGTGCGCCTGGGCCTTGCAGCCGTGCCACAGGTACATGCTGGCTTTGGAGACGTTCAGAAGTATCATGGAGGTGCGAGAGCGCAGGCTGCTGCAGTGACACACCACCTCCAGCAGATGGCCCTCTACTGGCTTCTCTCCTCTGACACAGTACAACCTCCAGTCACCTGCACACAATGATGAACATTAGCAGGACTCATGATTTTCTTGCCCAAAAAAATTTTTTTCCCAAGAAATCACAGGGAGACAGAAGAATTCCTATGCAAGAGGATACATTAATGAAAATAATAATAAAAAAGTTCCTAAAAATAATTATTTTATAATTCAACCATAATGATGGGCAGAGAAACAAATCGGAATGCCTCAAACTTTAGTTTAAACAAGGACGTTCAGTGCTTACACTGGTTTATTAATATAATTTCTTTTCTTCTGGAGCTCTGTGAGAGAATCTACAGTAACAAAGCTGCTCTAAACCCACAGTGTAAATGACACTATCTGTAACGCACGGCATTTTCCTATTTTTCCATTTTCTATTTCACACTAATTCATGTTAATTTTATGTTGAGTCAGAATTTTCTCCGAAAAGTCAGTAACCCTGAGGCTTCAGAGTATCATGTCTTTTTTTTTTTGTTTGTTTTAGTTGCCATTTTATCAGGTAAACCTATATAGGTCACTTCGCAGGAAAGTATCCATTTACTGACTGGACAGATCAGCCACAGATTTCACCACAACCATCCACACTGCCATGCTGAGAATTCGTGAGGGCTCCATGGTGCTGACTGACGTTGTAGTGTGGGGTAAGATGGTTTTGAAGCACTGTGCATAATAAATATTTAAATACATGTACAACGGTACATGTAACAAAGAAGAATCTGAACTATATGAATTTTGAAAAGGATAATTTCTTTGCGACCAATATTAAGAAAAGTATTTCTTTGGCTCCGCCTTTAAACATACTGTACAAGAAATACCAAAGTGGGATTCACATATTGTCCTTCTCTAAACATAGTATGTTCAAGATAAACGGGGACTTTCTTAGTATGCCAGCACCATGATCAGACTGCCTGCTTCACATCTGAAGCACTGGCCTCCCAGGAACTCCTGTAATGGCTCAAACATGTGGAAATAGCTTGGAGTAAGATCAGGACTGTAGTGGGAATGTGGCAATGACTTCTATAGTCCCTATAGCTGTGCAAATGGTGTTTTGAATCAAACAGATGTGTTTTTTCTGTAAGTCGATGAGAAGTTTTTTTTTGTCTATTTTCAAAGATTGTCATTAACAAAAGTATAGTCTTCTTTAAAAGGTTTGCACCCTTTGAATGTTTTATTGCGGCTAAGGGTCTCATAATGGTACTTACAGAAAGTCTTCTGTAAATGTCGATCGGTTTCATGCCTTCATTCACAAAATATTTCATCTAGTCTAGTTTGACTAGAACAGCTCTTGAACATACCGTATGTACAGTAATAATTAATCAACCATTATACAAAAAGAGACCGTAGCATACTCTGTGGATTCTCTTCCTCCTCTTCTCTCTTTCCTGCATGAATCATCATCCCTCCATTAAAACACTGTAGGAAACAGGGGGGTTCCTTCCCCTGCTGCACCTGGACCTGAAACACACGCAGCTGCATTATAGTACAATACTAGCAATAAAATGCTGCCTAATCATTTAATAAGAGTCAAGGGGGAAGACCTGTGCTCCTCTCTCCTCATCCAGCTCCACGGTCATGAGCGCCGACGTCCCCTTTTCATTAACAGAAGCATTACGTCCCTGCCAGAAGTAGTACGCGCACCTCTCCTTACCCGGGCCGACGATATGCTCAGAATGCAGCCTTTTTCCAACTAATACACACACACAAACACTTCACTTGTCTATCACGCTGATCAGTGATGATGATGATATAAGCATGATAAAGAATCGAGATCATTACTTAGGAAAACACATGGTTACACAAACAAACATCGACACACCTAGAAGGATCTACTCACCCGCTGTACTGACCATGTACTTCCACTTAACTACATAAGTGTCTCCCTCATGGAACTGTCCGATGCTCTGCTTAGGAAGCCGACTGCATTGAGGACACACAGATTAACACACCTTATGCTGTTAGTCACTTTAGGTATTTATATACTGCCTGGTGAATAAAATAAATGTTGTACCTGTAGTCAAACTCCATGATATGCCACACATCCACAGACAGAGTGCTGATTTCAAAGTTCCTCCCATCATCTCCCTCCATGAATCCATAACCTCGCCCCACGTCCATGCCATCCAGAACACTCCGAATGGGTGTCTGGGACGAGGCTAACATTAGAGACGCATCATACGATCGCCATTCACCACTGTGCACCTCCTACAGCACACATTTCTAATTATTTTTTTAAAAGACCAGTTTTTTCATATGAAGCCAGTTATTTGTTTAAGATCTTAAATACGTGTGCACATCTAAATTGCATCACTTCAATATTATCATGCGGCGGCAATTAATATACAGCAACATACTCACAATGTTCTTTGCATCCTTGTACATTTTGTGTGTAATTATAAGAGCTTTGGGATGCACTACCTTGTGGTCAACAGCGTCTATGTTATCATTCTTCTTTGAATCCGTCTTGGAGTTACTCCAGTCTAGAAACTTCTCCTTAAACAGTGTAGTCTCGTTATGCTGGGTCATCCTGCCAAATACAGCCCAGTCTGGCCGGCCTTGCCCCTTCCTAGAACAAACACACAAGCATCATAAATACTGCCACAGACAGAGTTTAGCATTTTATAGACACCACATGTATACAGTATTTAAAAGGTTCCAATAACAAGCTTTACTACAACAGTGTATTAAGGACAATTCCAACATTTTCAACTAGACATCAGCTGTACTGTATGTGAAATGGATGAGATTACCAAAAAAACAAACAAAAACAAATGAATGACAATTAGGTGAAATTAGAAGAGAATTATAAATAATTTGTCAAAGATATTTGTGATTTAAACTCTAGATAAATGTGTCATAAAGTACTTGGAAAAGATTTGTGGTTAATATGAACCATTATGATTAATGCTAAAAACACAAAGTATACTGCAAGCTCAAATTAAAAGTACAGTACAGTAAATACCCTAATATGAGAGTCACATGCTTGTACAGACCTGGGGATAAGTGAGTTGCAGTCTCCTGGGTCTAGTGGGTTGATATCGCAGGTTGTGTAGTCAAATGTCCCATTCCAGAGATGCTTTGCCAACTGAAACGCCACTTTTCTTTGTGCCAATGTTACCTCTTTACCGTGCCACACATACACCTCACTGCCAAAATCAAACACCAGTACCTGCATACATACATCAGAAATCTGTGGTCCGTACAGTACAGTATACAGTAGTATAGTATAGTATACCATATCTATAGCAGCCTGGGGAAAACCAGAAATTTGTTCACTACTGTATATCTATGTTATACTGTATATGTCTATGTCTTTTTTTGAAAAATGTGTTTATGGTTACTAATATTTGAGATTCAAATCAAATCAAATAAAAATTTTATTCGTCACATACTCAGTTATACACAGTACGATATGAAGTGAAAGACTTGTACGAGTGCTGTTCACCTCAATATTACAAAAAAGAGAATTAACAAAAAACTTTTAAATTTACATAATATACAGCAATAAGAATAAAAATTAAAATCAAATAGTAGAATAAGAGAGAAATATAAAGAAGTTAAAGAACATATAATAAAAAAAAAAAAAAAAATATATA
>JAOTQY010000052.1:9556924-9567878 GCA_026413445.1 Dolichallabes microphthalmus
TCTTAAAGGATCGTTAGTTTTCGCGGTTACGTTCAGAAATACAGCTGTGGCTAGACATCATCTTGTGTAATCTCAAATTGCACCACAAGTGATGAGCAACCAACACTAAAAAAAAAAAAACCCAACAGTTTCTAGTCTGATTCACACTGTTCGGCTCTGTACTCTTCTCTAAAGGCAGATACTTCATTTTCATCCTTCTGTAATCTTTATCATGTCAGGATGGAGGATTCCAAGTCTGACCAAACCAGGGCACCACATATCCACTCCTTCTCACGATGACTATTTACTATGGACTCACTCATCGTCTATACCGCTTTATCCTGCTTCTTAAATGCTTTGAAGTAATTTCACCCTAACACACAGTACCAGGATGGAGAGGAGCAACGCTGCAAAAAGCTTCAGTTTGTACTAAAGTACCTCAATAAGTGTCTGACTCACTACAGGGAAATGGGCTACCTAAAGCTCGATGAATGATCAATAAAACACATTCAGCACATCAAGATATTTAGATGCTATCTTTCAAATCAGTGTTTTGTACATTGCTGCTGTTTCAAAGCTGAACAGGAAAATGCTGCTTAACCACGTAAACCACACAAGGTACAGATTTCATGTTTCGTCAGTGTCGCTGCACCTCCTTGTCATGTAAAAAATGCTAAAAAATAAATAACTAAATAAAAAATTCCACGGCATCCCATCAAAGAAGACAACCCTACCCGTGACTGCTGATCTTGTCCTCTGATGTCGATCTGTCTCCTGGAACTCATGTGAGGTCATTACCTCTCCGTCTGGCTGAGAGAGTAGTTTCCTCATTCCTACACCCAGGACGGACTCCCCTCTCTCGCCGCCGGGCAGCTCACAGAGACCTTGGCGTTCATTATAGCTGTTGGACACACTAGATTGGGCCAGATGAATATCGCCGGCATGGACGGTAGAAACCGTGGTGGGTTTTACAAAAGATGAGGAGGGGGGGAAATGAGAGCTAGCCCCAATCTGCAGGAAAACCAGAAATAAGCAGAATTAAAAAGTCAGGTGAGGAGCACAGGGGCGAATCATACTGTACGAAGGAAAGTCAGAAGTGAAGAGTCTGCTAACTGCAAGTCTTAGCACAAGAACACAGATGCACATGTTCAGTCCCGAATAACACACAGTGCAAAAGAGACATGCTTATAGGTTTTTCTTATAACTTGCATACAAAAAAAATTTAAAATAAATCTTTAAACACCAACAGTGGCTTTTAAATCAACACCTTATAAGAAAAAAATAAATAAATAAAATCAAACAGACTCATTCTAGCACGTGTGACATTCTAGCAAACAGAATTCCAAGACAACTCCCCCAAACAAAGCGCAATTCATCACCACAACACGGACCTTAAAAACACACACATTTATATCATTAAACAGATGCAGAGCGCCATACCGACCTATACGGCGGCTTTCGATTACATATAACCAGCACAATATGGGACAGTGACTCATAGCGTGATACTGAAGCACGACAGCACACTACAAGCCTATGGTTTTACTGCAAGCTGAGCAAAACTGAAGCAGACGACCCACAGATAACCACACTGCTCTCTCACATAGTCCAGATCACTAAGTTCTTCTGAGAGCCACATCTCCTCCTCATAAAAATCAGAGTCTGAGCCATCCTGCACCAAAGAGAACCGTCAAGCACAACTCGTATATATACACATTTATGTGCATGCAGAGAGAGAGAGAGAGAGAAAGAGAGAGAGTCATATTAGGCATAAACGATACACTGATTAATTTTTTTGCAACTGGATTATGGACATAATACGGAATATGGACATTAATATGGACATGCCATAGTCCGGAAACAGGAAAAATGAGCATAAGTAAGAATCTTCTACAAAATTTTCCAAAGTACCTGGTGCTCCAGGGATATTTCAAAAAACTAATGCATACAGTAAGTACATTATATAGCCAAAGTTTCTTAGACACCTGTCCATCACACCCATACGTCGTGTTGCCACAAAGCCTGAAGCAAATAATAGTATAGGATGTCCTTTGTGAATTAAGAATTAAGCTTTCCCTTCAAAACTATGTTTTGTATAGGCTTTAAGGTTTTGGTGGAGTAGTTGAAGATCATCTAAAATATTTCCAACATTAATAGAAGCGGCTCAGCGTTGTTATTCACTCCATTGGTGGCTTTACCATATACAGTAATATTGAAAACTACTTGGCCAAAACTTTTATACACCTTTTAGATCCTAATTTTATTAGTGCTCCAATTGTGTTAAAATGGAAAAAAAAAATTCTCTCTGTACCTGCTCTACCACTCCAGGTATGATAGGCTGGGTCTGGTAACGGGCATTACTGCGCCGGGTGCGTGGGTCCTTGTGGCGGACGGGGTTGACACCGGACTGCTGGGTGAGTTTGTTAAAGATGGCCATTTTCTCTGCCAGGCTGAGAGAGGACAGGTCAGGCTCTTCCTGGCCTACTTCAGCACGGCGAGCCTTTTCCACCTCCGCGGTCAACTGGGCCTCTCGTGTCTGCTCCCTCACCACAGAGCTGAGAAAAGAATTACAGCACCGCAAAGAGGTGATGGGGAACAGGGAACAAGACAGACGGATTGAAAGCCTGGACATTTCATGAATATTAATGTTTTCTATCCCTTTATTTCACACGTCAGCTACAATAATCGAAACGGAGACTAAATCTAGGACATTAGTACTGAACTTAAATGATTCATGCATGCATTGACTGTAGAGGAACCAAAACATAAAACTGTTAAGCCAGTACAGACAGTTAAATGTCATATGACCAACAACAAAGCATCAATCGTTCTTCAGCGAAAAAATAATAATAAAAAAAACTTTTTAAATCAGGACAGTCTGCGTTCTCAGTCTAATGTTCTGTTTACAGACGTAACGGAATGAATGCCAGCTGTTGCGGACAGAGTAACTGAATAGGCTGCAGTGACAGATGTTGAGGAGTGTAGCAGAGATGTTTGTCACAGCACAAACATGCAGGGCTTCTGAGAGCTTGAGGAAGTATGTGGTTAATAAAGTGGTGTTTTAGACATTTTAACAGCACAGAGACCAATCTTGAGGATGCGTTCATTTCATTACATGTCACAGCACATCGTATTCAAAAGATATGATAAGATCGGAACCATTTCACAAATCTTTTAGATTATGTATCTTATTATATGGTTTTATATAGTCTTCTTAGGATAAAGGTAAAACACAAATCAAACTTGAAACTGATAGCCATCAGTAACACTACTACAATAACTTAAAATAGTGATATGATAAAATATTAACAATAATAATAGGTTTATAGTAAATATTTCATTCACAATATTTAAGATTTAATAGAAATTTAAATAATTAATATTAAAATGAGCGATGAAGCGCCTTAGTTGCTGTACTCAGGTAGGTAATCAATAGTGTTTTGTGCAAAAATACACATTTAATATTTCTTTTCCCAGAAACAATACTGTATTATCCACATGGAATTTGGTCAAAATATGTTTATAACGTTTTTTTTTGTTGCCATTCAGGACTTCTTCACTAGTCCACATGAGGGAGCACTACACCTTAACACCGTTCACATCATGTAGGTAAAAATAACACAACTCAACTTTTTGTTGCACCCAGACCTCAAGGTTGTCTAGGTCACATTACAGAGCATGTGTTAACCAGTGTGTGATCTACATGCTTAATCTGCTGACATTTAGACACCATTAGTATCCATCAGTGACCATGCATCTTTTACACACACATGCACACAAGCTTGTGTGTATATGCGTGTGTGTGTGTATGAGCATAAGAAAAACTCCTGGGTACCTGTGTTGGGTGATTGTGCTGTTGACTACAGTGGGACTAGGAACACGTGTTACTGAAGAATGAACAGACACAGTCTGTGACAAGGGACCAGGAGAACTTCAAGCAACAAGAGGAAACAGGATAAAGAAAGGAGGAAAGAGACAGAAATCAGAGAGGAATTAAAAAAAAAAAAGAAAGAAAAAGAAAAGAAAAACAAAAGAAAAGAAAAAGATGTGTGACTGGTAGATTTGCCCAAATAACCACAGTCTGGAATTATGTCACAGCATAGACATACAGGCCATTGTGTGGTCATTTACAAGAAGAGTTAAATAATTACCTGCCATAGCTAATTCATTGCTTGATAAAGGGGAAATAGACATTTCAAATTCCCAAGACTAACATTTTTTTTTTAATGTTTTGCCATTGGATGCACTTTTATAGGAATAGTCAATCAATAATTAACAGCCAACCATATTTAATGAATACAATGCATAATAATCACACAGATACAGGAGTTTGAGTTAACTTTAAAGGAAAATCTCTGTGCCAGAAGATTGGTGAAATGACCATGGCACGAACACTGTGCCAGAAGGACTGGCTTGAGCATTCCAGAATTTGCTAATCTTCTGCAATCTTGAAGCCCTGGAAAAACCTCCGTTGGTCCTTTTCCAACTTTCCAGTTTTGGTCAGCTTGTGCCTTCTGTAGCATCATTTCCTGTTCTTCGTTGTCAGGAGTGCAATCCTTTGTGGTCTGCTGTAATTGTCATTCATAAAGCTTAATTTTTGGCATGTTTTTTGTTTTAAGATGCTTTTCTTATTCTGTGTAACCTTTAGAGAATATTGTGCAGATGAATCCCATGAGAAATACTGAAATACTCAAACCAGTCCTTCTGGCACCAACAGCCATGGCACAGTCAAAGTCACAGAGATCTCAATATTCTCCATACTTATGCTTAATGTGAAAATTAGCTAAAGCCCTAGGCATCTTTAAAAAAAAAAAAAAAAAAAAGGACTTTATTTACACTATGAATTGATCAGACAGAAAGGCTTTAAAGCAAATATAAATTTTCTTTCTTTTCCATAATTAAACCATTTTAGTATATTTTGATCAATATTGTATTAAAGATATCTTCAAGAATCATGACAATCATAATATTTTTAGCCCTATAGATTACTTATTGTTGTTTCTGTAAAGGTCTTACATGAGAGAGACACAGAAGCATAAAAGGAAAAGTATGTATTCATGTTTGTCCTCTTACGTGGCAGCAATGACAACTTCCTCTGAAGTGATTGGCTGGGTGCGGTAACGGTCCTGACATCTTCTCATTCTGCGTGCTAAAGCAGCATTTTGGTTTTGTGCCTTTAAAGCTGCAACATCCACACTTCTCTCCAGCTCCTGAAGAACAGCGCAATTACCACATTAAAAATGAAAGTGAAATTCCTTCCCATTGCTTTAAAAAAAAATTAAAAAATTGCACTGGTGATTGTGTGTGCAGCTGGCAGACTGAGTAGCGCTGCAAAAATGTGTACATACTTTCGAGCATACCAACATACAAAAACAGACAGACGCACACATACCCTGAAGAGAGAGCGTTTGGCAGCAACACTCATCTTTGCTCTCTCATCCAACTTCTCCTCATCCACTGGGGAAAAGGAGAGAGAGAATGACCAAGAGAGAAAAAAAGAAAAAAAGAAAAAAAGCGAAATCGGATTGGAAGGAATATTCGTGAGAACAGGCTTTTCAAAGCAAATACTTCACAGAGGCAACAGAAAAAGTGCACACATGGTGAAAAGATTTCAGGCACAGAGAAACACATTCCTGCTTTTCACTCTCGAACCAATTACAGGCAAATTATTCCTGTTGTCAACAAGTGGAGGCCTTCTAATCAGGTCACTGGCCATAACCAGCTGTTAGGAGGCTGCAGGCTACTGCAACTTCATTTGGATAAGATCTCGAGCCAGCAGGTGGGATGATACTGTAGTTCTGACATCATCTGTGAAGAATGGTTATCTGACACAGCCTCAAGCTAGGAGTAGGAACATTTGTTCGACTACAATGCTTCAGCATCAGCTTGCGTGCTGTAGTTCAACAGCATACGAGCATTCTCATTTCTCTGATCTATACATTTATTCCAGAGGTGATGATTTCTAAAATATCTATTAAACACAAAGATCACTATTAGGAAATACCTGTAGTTAAGAAGACCTAGCATGACCCTACTGCTGTCTGACATCCATCCAAGCTCTTTGCTTTCTTGTTCATCCCTACACCAGTTTCAGCATTTATAACCTTATTGAACTCCATTTCTGAGATCACTTGATGTCTTGAGCCTACCCCTTCCCCTATAGTCAGCAAACAGCTTTAACTTTGGTAACATTAGTACCCCCCACCCCCCTCCCTTTATGGCATCCCTGATTGTAAATTTGAAATAAAAGCAGCTTTCTTCACCCCAGATGCCCTTTGTAATTAGGTTACATCATGCTCTCACTGTTACGAAGTCATAAAACGCATGTAATCACATGCAAATTGAGGAATAAAATACAGCTTTTGTCATACAACAGTTATTCAAATGTCATTAAAAACAATACCTTCAATGAGTTGTGGTTCTGGAATCAGGCAACACCTGTGGAAAGTATAAAACACAATCTTAGGACATCCAAACCACCCTCCCAAAAAAAATAAAATAAATCAAAACCATCTAGGTGAAGCAAAGCGAATGAATTAATCAATAAGAGGCAAGAAGGCAGAATCATTAACAGCAACAATTCACTGTGTAAGTGGTCAAGTGAGCAGTCAGCAAACTGACAGAGGGACAGCGAAGGAGAGGTTGATTAAAAGCAGCGAGAGCTGTTAAGCAAATCACACTTTATTTTAACCAGAAAACCCACAAATAACACACTAGAGCACCAGAATGGTTTTCCTTAAAAAGCATTAGATTAACTGTTGATACAAAGCTGATCAGTACATGTGTCTTTAATTTAATAATGTGCTTGCTGTGTGACTGCAGTGAGGAAAAATATTATTATTGGGAACTAGCAGCTAACAAACCCAGCAAGCCAATCTGCTTTTCACAGGACAGCTCTCTCACGCAATAGAATTTAAGTAAGTTGTACAGATCACATTTGAGCACAACATTCCTCATTGATCATGCACGATCAGTTCTTTCATCCACCCCACCTATCAGACTCCTGCCACTCGGAGGACGTGACTGGCTGAGTTCTAAACCTCTCAGAAGTCTTTCTAGTCTCTTTTTCATCAGGTGATATGTATCGCTGAGGGCGGCGGGAAGCTCTGCCGCCACCTCGCCCACTTCTCCAGGGCACATCAGTGGTTGCAGGAATGTGCTCTACCCTACCACAACAGGATGAAGTAAGCAAAGAGCCACACTGGAAAAATCACATCAGTGCAGGATCAAGAGATCCAGAAAAGACTAAAACTAGTTAAACACAGGCTAAATAATTAATAGGGCACTCATCGTTCTGGCAGCGGGAAAACTAGAAGAAATGAATCGAGCAACACTGCAAGGCTTTGAAGAGTTGATAACAATTAGTTAGATTTAAAGTAGTTAGAGTAAAGTGGTTAATTTCAGTTTGATTGCAGTCTTCTGTTGTTTAGAGGCCATTTTAGCATTGGTTAGGGTTAGTCCTAGAAGCATAAGATGCATGACAAAGTTTAAGGAATCACATACTGTTCAGTTTTTTGGGAGCCTGTTGCATTCTCAAGGTAAGAGTGGCGCAACTGCGCTACGGAAACTCGCATGTCGACTGGAGAGGCGTCTCCGACAGCCCTGGCCTCCTGAGGAACAACCGTTCTGCTATGAATGGCTTCCTGGCTGGCAGCTGCAAAAGTGGTTTGAGGTTTTCCAGAGTCTGATATATATTGATTAATTTGTTTGGTTTGATCTGAAGCCCATGTACCACTTGACTCTGGAGCAGAATCTTGAATGCTCGAGGGGACATAGCTGGTCCCTTCATGGTTATACCAGCCATTGGGCGCTCTCTCCTGGGCCTGCTTGGCTCTCGCATACATCTCTTCAGTTGCTTGAAGCCGAGATACATGTTCAGTATGCTCCTCCCTCCGAGACCATCGTCCCTGCCTACCTTTGGGTTCTCCTACCGGGACTCTGTTTTGTGCAGTGCGTCCCTGGTGGTGTGGGTTCAGATTTATAATGTTAGATTTTCCACGGCTGATGTCGTCGACACTTCTCTCTCTCCTTCTGACCTCAGAGGGCAAAACCACTTTCCTGTTTGTCAGAAGCCCCTCTGCCATTGCCTGACTACCTGTTTTCCCCACTTTCCCCTCAGCTTCTTGCCAAATCTGGGGGCAATAAGACTCAGAGCCAATGGAGAGGTAGCCATGACATCCACGATCCTGAGGCTCAGTTAGTTCAGGGCGAGAATTGTGCAGTTGGGAAGGATGGTATGGGAAGCTGGATTTTGGATGTTCCTGGCGTGTAGTGGAACCGTGTGTATGACTGCGGTACACAGGGAATTCTGATGGGAAACCAAGCTCTGCACTCCGGTGTGACGGCCCATCACGAGCCATTCTCTCTCTGACTCTGATTCTTCAGAAGGAAAGACAAAAGGTTAACACACAAGTAACAGAATGAAAGAACCAAAGTAACAGAAACGAAAGAAAACACTGCTTTCAAGGTAGGCAGTGACGAATTCTTGTTCCCCTTCTTCTGATCTAAATTGCATTATATGTATTTAGGCTTGGCTGGATTTGGATGTAGTCAAACTCTTATCCTGACACTATATAAGAAAACATTCAGACACTAAAATGATATCAGGAGTTCATCATTCCTGTGGCAGCAACAATGAGAAACATGTGCTAGAGCTGAAATAATCCCCAGGTGTACTGCAACGAATACTTGAAGCTGAAAAAGTGAATGTTAATTTATTGACAACTGGCAGCTGTAAAACCAGAATTTCATAGTTTATTCATCTCATATAACTCATTTTAAACATCATCCACTGGGTGAAGAATAATGGAGAAAACAAAACCAATGTGCTTTGAAGAAAAGGTTGGTAATTAGACACCATTACTCATCACTCCATATTTGAACTTCGGCAATTTTTCATTATCAGGCATTTATGTTAAAGTTAACACTCCGGAAGTAATCAGTATGAGTGAAGCAGCTGGCAAAACTCTCAACCTTAAATCATAATTAAGTTTTACATTGCATGGAAAAATGGTGTGGCCAAAAATTTGAGGTGGCCTGCTCTGGTAAGTTTCTGTACCATTGCAAAACTGAAACGGTCCAATATTTGATTTGCCTCCATGAACAGAACACCTCCTATCCCAACACCCCATCCTCCATCTGTTACTCTCTATCAAACCTTAAACATTTGCAGCTGACTTCTACAATACTGTCTAGACAGAAGGCATCAGTTCTGCCTGTATCAGACCTCATTTGCAAGCTCTTTTACACTCTCCAAGTTAGTAAAAGCAGATTTATAATGTTAGATTTTCCACGGCTGGCTTCCATCATCCAAGTCTAAAGTCTATAAAGGTGAGCAGAAGACCCCCCCCCCGCTCAACATGCCACCTTCCTTCACGTTTGATGATTCACACAGAAACCAAGAATTTGGAGTTATGCCACATCAGCATCTGTTTTCAAGAAGTGTGCTGCATTTCGGACTCAGAGAAGGCGTGACATTTAACACGACAGCGTGGCGTCTGGTGTGACATATTGTGTAAGCCATGCACCAGAAATACCAAGCATACCATCGCTTTCGATACAATAAGAATTGAGTGCTAAGATGCTTTTGCTAGCATTTACATCATTCATCAAATGCATCACATTGCTCAGTGCGCGTCATCTCCCAATACACTGAAATCCCTGGATGCATAACTGTGCTAAACACGTACTGTACTATTATGTCCCACCTTCACGATCTAGGATTGTTTCATAAGTTACACACTAACCAACCATAGATGAGACCATAGAAGGTGCAAAAGGTGGGATTTTTTTGAAAAAAAGTTTGCGTGTATTTATTAATGCCAGAAAAAGCACACTGTTGGGAACACTTAAATATTTGAATTTGATAAAAATTTATCATTGCTCACCACAGTCTCAATCTCAACTGATTCTTCGGTTCATTGTTTTTGATACGCAATGGCTTTAGCCCCATTTTGACTGACTTTATAAAAGGCGTCTCTGAGATAGCTGCTAACTTTTCACTGTTTATTAAACCTTCTGGCATGTCGCACACGTGGCTCACAATGTCAGACCCTCATTCCGTGTTGGAGGGGTCCTACTTTTCACACAGATCTCATCTCTCCCTGTGCTGATGGTCCATAGCCACATACTGTATGGACTAAAACCATTAAGTCTTTTTTAAACACTTTTACTCAACACGTCAAATACAGAATTTGTTTCTATACAACTTTAAAGACCAATTAACTGCTTTAAAAGTCATGTCTCAAACAGTTCAGCCAAAATAACTTGTGCGTTACTGATTAGAACAACATGCGTAGACATGGATATCCAATAATGAGCTTATGATAACCTAGCACTAAATATAGCTCAGGACTTTCCAGAGGAAATCTTAAACCAATTAAAAGTTTAGTAATGTTAAAAACTGTACCAAAGACTATATAAAAAATGTAAAGATCTCAGATGTCCATCAAAATCAATATTAAGAACAGTTATTTTCTTAGTCATGCATATAAGAGTACTGTGTAGATCTCACTGCCTCATTGCAAATGAAAGGCCTGCAACAAATATTTCACCTCAATTATTTTACCAACCTTTCAACCTGCTATCTAGGAGATTGGCTACAACAGCATTTAAATAAAATAAGGATAAACACCACCGTGCTTGACAGACAAAAGGATTAAAAAAAAAAAAAAAACAGGAACATGACTGGTCTGTAAAATCAACATGTGGAAGCTTAGCAATAGTAGAATCCTGTACAGTTCATCTTCCACAAACAAGGTGGAGAGAACATTAGACTTAATTCATCTTGAATACAATACATATGCTTAAAACACAAAAATAAAATGCAAAAAATAAATTAATATCTAATAATGAAACTAGGATGAATGAATGCTCGAATGATTAGCTGGTGTATTAAATCAATTAGTGACGGTTTTAAAAAGGACTAAAAATGAAGCATTAAGAAAGCCAAAAATACTGGGGTCTGATTTAAACA
>JAOTQY010000052.1:9593168-9609018 GCA_026413445.1 Dolichallabes microphthalmus
GGGATAGGCTCCAGGCCCCCGCGACCCTGTATATAAGGATAAAGCGGTACAGAAAATGAATGAATGAATGAATGTGCGCTGCATGGTTTGTAACAACACCCACTCGAAGACAGGCTGCATAATCTAGACTAAATGGTAATCTAGACTCTGGTAGAGACTGGAGAGCAGGCTGGATGGAGCACTGGGGAAAAGAAAGGAGAGATTTAAACAGAAAAGAATGTAGAAGTGCTGAGGGGTGGACAGACATCTGTAGGCTGACGAGCCAGAATATGAATAACAAAGCAATGTATAAAAATAAAGTATATTAAAAAAAAAAAAACAGTATCATTTAAGCATAGTGTATAAATAAAGTCCGAGTGAAACCAAGGTGTGTGTTTGTTCTGTAATATGTTATTGTTTTTATATCCAATTACATTTTTTATGCATGTGCATGGGATGATAATATAATCCCTTAAAAGCCATTATTGTAGATTATATCCAGTTTCTAACTAATTCTGTTCTTTATATCACAGTCATATTGAGATCAAGTTCTGACCAAAAATTAATGGTAATTTTGTTAGGAGACTGAGAGGGTGTAACATTACATACTTTAATTAATGCACTTACATTGCATGAGTGTACAAATGATTCCTATAAGTCTATATACTGTAGAAACACTTTGATCAATCCCTGGACTAAATACACATAGACTTCAAAATGCACAGACTATATAATACACTAACAGTACGAGCCCCTTAACATTTAAACCATTTAACATATGCCATTACAGAGTGCTTTGTAGTCTTCATAAAAAAACATATTAGCCTATAGTGATCATTTAATTGCTTGGGGGATAGCACGTCAGCTGTTTGGACGACCAAGACAAGTGGATTTCACTACCAGCGCGTGGGCACCATGTAGGGAAAGTCTTTACCATTCTGTGTTTGTGGGCAAGTTCTGCTTTTCCTATTTGATGTGAGCAGTTTTACTTACAGGAAGCCAGGGAAAAGAGCACAGTACTGGGGCGATATGGGATAGCCTAAAAGGAGATAAAAAATAAGTCATGCAGCTGCATTCTGGATCAGAACAAGTGGCAATTGTCCAATCTCAAAAATAAAAAATTGAACAACCACTCACCTCCGGGGTCTGGGTTCGATTCCTGGCCAGGTTCGATTCCCACCTCTGTGTGCATGGAGTTTGCATGTTCTTCCTGTGCTTGGTGGGTTTCCTCTGGGGACTTCGGAGTGAATAACCACTTGAAGGGTCGTAGAGGGAATTGGCGAGATCCTCCAGATGCTGTAAAGGAGAAAATTACATGAATAAATCTGGCTAGCGCTATGAAAAGAGAAAGTTGGATGATATCCAGAACTATCTCAAGTTTGTGTGTTGAAAGTTTGTGTGATCTGAAAGTCTTTTCAATGAGATCATGAGATCTTGACATTGGGATGCATCTCCAGGGATATATGTACAGTACAGCTATTTGGTTTCAGAGAGATTAGTAAAAGTGTATAAATACTATAGAGTGGGATATATAATTTAGAAGATAAATTTATTGAAAAGTTGTACAAACTATATTACATAAAATTACGAAAGGTAAAAAGTGTTTATCCTTTTGTTAGTTAGTTTGTTAGTTTAAGAAACTAACAAATTTGCCATATAATGATGTTCATGACACAATTCATACAGAAAGCTGGATGTAAAGGTTAGATGCAGAGTTGACTTTCAATGTCAACATTTTGGGTTCAAATTCATGTTTTTCAGGAAATGTGGATTAAAGAAACAGAAATGTCTATCATATATTTCTTTAAATGTAAGTACCAACAATTCCTTAGTGGTTCTTTGGATAGTTATCTAAAGAGGTTCCTAAGGGTGTTCTTCCTGAAACCCTTGCTATCACACAAAAATCCATACCATGGCTTCCATGTAAAAACATTAAGGCTTCCAGACAGGGACCAACCAATCCGGGGAATGGTGGGCACATTGTTTCTTTCAGTGTGTAGTGTAGGACAAAACAAACTTATTACTTGAGAAGGAATTTTATTGACCCTTCTTAGCAGCAGAATTTCCTGAATAACAATTCCATGTATGAGTCACATCATGTTCACTCAATCGAGACAAATATTGAATATATTTTGGATATAAAACATGGATATGGCAAAACATGAAAATTCCCCCCAAGCTACGTGACCTGAGCCATGCAATCATACAGTATATCAGTAAAGAAAACAGACTCCGAGCAGACACATCAATAGTGATAAGGAGTAATAAAAAAAATATGAAGGAGTAAATTATGTTCCGAAAGGAAGGATAACATCCTTTAATCACTCTAATCCACCGGCTTCTCCTCCCCAGTAGGAGATGATGAACAATATTACTACTGAACTGATGACTGGATTAGATGAATATGTTGACTCATTGGTTTCTTTTTGAGTCATCATGTCCATGACCACTGCTCTCTCCTGCATACATTATTCAGATCAGACCATTCAGACATTGAATGCATTGAGACCTCAGCCTGCATGTGGCCTCCAGTTACTCTCAGTAAATTATTAATGAGCATCTACTCTCTCTTTCTCTAATAGAAGCATTAAATTAGACAGATGGGGAGGAGGGCACGCAGGCAGACAAACAGACACAAATGACTTGGATAAAGGAAAATGTTTAATGAGAACTCACTGCTATAAAGAGGTCCTGAAATAACTGCACTTTGGGAGAACCACCATGAAGTTCTCCCCAGAAAGCTGCTTTACATTATGAAGGCAACAGGGACAAGAAAATCTTCCTGACATGACACAAAGAATAAATCCCTGACATGAACCAGACTCAAATGGAAACACATCCTTCTTAGTGTGATTAGAATTCATGCACTGCAAAAAAAGTATGTGACGATATCTTGAATATAGTTAAATTTATCAAGATTCAATATTCAAGATGCAAGAATGTTATCTGTCACATACTGTACATGGTGATAATAGTACAGCGGTACTATAATAGTACAGTCAATTCAATACAACACAACAAAACACTCCAGACTGTGCAGATAAAAAAAAAAAAAAGAGAAAAAAAACACTCTAATAAGATTACATACTGTAAGTACTAATTACTAGAATATAAATGATACTGTGCAAATATACAGACTGTAAAATAACATATATATATGCACATATACAGACTGTAAGCCTTGTTGCCATGGTGTAGTAAAGTGACCGTGTGACCGTATGATCAATTTGATCAGTAATTGTTGTGTATTTAATGCCCGCATGGTGAACAAAGCTACTATTCAGTCTTTCATTTCGTGCCCTGAGTGACCGGAGTCTTTTGCCAGATGGCAGCCACTGAAACAGTTTGTGATTTGGGTGATGAGTGTCTTTAATAATGCACTGTCCCCTGGACCGGCACCGCCTTATGATCAGGCAATTCAGTCCTGGTTCTGCCCTCACCACACCTGATCACTCTCCTCAAGTCCTTTTTGTCCTGGGAGCTTATATTCCTACTGTATACCAGAAGGTAATGGACTGAACTGATAAACAACACACACGCAAACACACTGATCAACAACCATCTAACAATTGTACACATCAACCAATGCTCTTTTGCACAATATTCATTACTTGTTATTTGCACAAAACTATTTTATCTCTGTTGATACTCACAAGGAATGTTGTTGCTGTTTACAAACTGTTTCTTCTCCCACTACCTCAACTCATTACTACGAAGTATTGAAGTGTGTCATGTTGTCGCATTGTCACTTTGTTTGCACATTTGCACATGCACTTTGTTGTCTCTTTTGTGTAGAACTTAGATAGTTTTCTGTTAACTTAAAAATGTCAATCTGTCTTGTCTCAGCTAGTCAGCTAATTAGGTTTCTAGTTCGTTTTTGTTCATTTATGTTGTTAATGTATGTTGTATGTAGCACCTTGGTCCTGGAGGAACGTAGTTTCGTTTCACTGTGTATTAAACTATATATGGTTGAAATGATAATAAAAGCCTACTTGAACTTGGATTTGAATATTCCCAGAGCCAACAGACTGGATGATAGAGGTATAGAAGGTTTTTTTCAGATCTAAAGAGATCCTGAACTTCCTCAGCTGTTTGAGGTAGTACAAGCGCTGCCTACCCTTCTTCACCAGTGAAGAGATACAGTGAGATGAGGTGTCCAGGACTCAGAGATATGGACTCCCAGATACTTGTAGCTGGTCAACCTCTTCACCCGAGTCCCGTACTTGAGCGGAGTCGTATTGATCTTGTACTTTCTTAAAATATGATTATAACAAACCAAACATAAGATTATTAAGCTTATTTCTAATAAAAGATTTAAGTAAAATGTTAAACAAAAATGTATTGTTCTATATGCAGATAAATTTTGCTAGTTTTAGGAATTTCCTCAAAGAAGCAAATTCTCTGCCAATAGATCAATAAATTTCTGCTTACAATTTTTCAAAAAATTTGACTAGGAATAACCTTAATACTCTGCTATTTTATTATATTATTATAGTGTATTATATTTAATCCTTTATTTTATTATATTTAAGAAATTCTAGAAAGGTTGGGCTAGATTAAAGTGTTAGAGTAAACAAGTGCGGTAGGGCAAAGGCAAACAGTACTTATGGTACCTAAATGATGCATTCAGTAAAAGTATATCGCATACTGAATAATACACGTTCTCTATAAGTATATTGTATGAATAAGCATCCTGGGATAAGCACAATATCTTTTTAAATGAATAAAATTCCAGTCAGGATTAGGATCTTAGAGTATATCACATCAGGCAGCAGCATGTATAGAACACAAGACCATTCCATCTGAACATTTAACCTTAAGGGAATACAGTTAATTATTTACTAAAAGCTGTCCGCTTAAATGAGTCTCACTCCATTTAATTTGTCCTGCCTACGGTCCCCGCATTGTGGTCGGAGTAACATCAGTGGCTGCTCTTACGTTTCTCTCAGCACGAGAGATCAGGAATGCAACATTCACACATAAAACTGTAGTAAACTCTGACCAGATGCTTGGTTAGATCAAGCTGACATTTGTTTATTGAGAAAAACATATAATGAATAGATGTGTATGATAAAATGTGTCACGGAAACAAAGACTGAGTTTTTTCAGGTGACGACTCAAGACAATAACTGAATAATCAGTTTTAAGCTGTTTAAAATTATGATTTTGAGGTTATAAATTTGTTTGTTTGTTTGTTTCCTTTCTATTTTAATTCGACCATGTCAAATACTTTACAATTTGCCAGTGTGCAATATCAGCAAGTCAAAGAGCCATGTAACTCTGCTGAGCTTTTATCTTGATCTGGAAAAGCAGTTAGTACTTTGTTGATTGCCAGGATCTGAGTAAAAGGCTTAAGCCTTCTTGGAAAGACAGAAAGGGTTGCCAGATAAAAGGCATTAGTCAGCCTTGACCTAAGAGCATGCACAGACATTAAGAGGGCCTTTTCTCTGCCAGTCTAATTAGAGCGGGCTCATGACTATGTGCCTTGGCCTCATTGCCTGGCTATGTGTTTCAGAAAGGCCACTGGGTCTGGGAAAGGAAGAGGTAATTCTTCTACCTAACCTTTTTACATTTGTAACATGAGAGCCCCACACATAAAACAGATTCAATCAACAATTTAAAGAACTCACTGTAATTCATCTTAGCTGTTGCCCTTTAGGAATGAAATAGCATTCAATTAGAGAGAACTACAACAGCACATATAATGAAGCGTTGGAATTACAGCTATAAACCAATAGGTCTCATCTAAACCCACCCTTAAAGATGTGACTTGCTGTCTGTCACACAGTGTCTAACACTATACAGTACTGAGATTTAACATGAAGAAATATTTGGCAGTAGACAGAATTTGCTGGTTCATTGTAGCTTCATGCAGTAGCGATGGCATTCCTTACCCACTTTCTCGCAAGCCATTGCTCTAATTCCACAAGTCTCAAGACTCCGGACTGGAAGTTCTGTATCTAGAAGGTCCTTAAAATGAATTAGGGTTAAGCAAAAGAGATTCACAAATTCTTGTACATGCACAAAGGGTTAGAGCAGAGGTAACATGGTTAATTTGATTATCTGACTGGTCAGGGGTCTGGTTACCTTTTTTTTCTTCTCCCATACAAAAGTTTGGTGCGTAACTACTGTAGTCCCGTACGGTTTGTCGTTGACCCATAAAAAACAGTTTGGCTGTGTGGGGTGGGCGGTCATTCGTGTTTATCAAGATGCTAATAAGCCACACCCCTAGCAACATGTTGCTAACATGTTTAGCATGTTGCTAACATTATGCTAGTCTTATTAGCATGTTGCTACGTAGCATGACTTTAAGATGATTAGCATGTTGATAGCACGATGCTAACATGATTAGAATGTTGCTAACATTATGCTAACCATATTAGCATGTTGCTAGCATGACTTTAAGATGAATAGCATGTTGCTAGCATGATGCTAACATGATTAGCATCTTGCTAGCATTGTGCTAACTGCATTAGCTTCTAGCTACTGACAACGTCATTAGCATGTCGCTAACATGATGCTAGCATGATTAGCATATGGCTAGCATGACTTTTGCCACGGCAAGCACCACTCAGTTGTTTTTTTTTTGCAGAAGATTTACCTATCTAGTATGAATAAAACAGTTTGCATTTCAAGCTAACTTTTAAATGAGAGAAATGAAAATGATTTTAACAGTTTAATTTTAAGATAATTTTTTTTTACCAGGTTGGCCACTGGGTTGCCACTGTCAGGCCCTTGGAAAAAATGGACCTATGCCCATACATACAGTAGCACAAAGCTATGGAGATGCAGGATATCATCTGTGCCATTCTGAAGTCTGGAGAAATGGGTGGATTGTGGCACAAATGGCATCCATCATAAAACTTGCCAATAACTTCGGATGCAGTGACCCTGAGAAAGAGAAAAAGCTAAATAATAATAAAATTAAATAAGATAAAACAATATCCCATTTGAACAGATGAGACCATCAGCCATATTGTTGCTGCACAATGCTGACATTGACTGAATACATCAAGGGACACAGTAGTAATGTACTCTTCCAAAACAAGAGGGAGAAGTTTTTGATAGACATAACTGTCCCAGATAGCTACAACACACTAAATGAAGCTGAGCAATTCTAAAGACCTGTAGACCAAGATCAGCAGGACGTGGGGCAGAGGGACCAGAGTGGTCCTTGTGATGGTCTCAGCCCTTCGCACTATTAAAAGAGGTCATGATGAGGACTTGATGAAAACTGCACACATTCAAGTGCCGAGCTGCAACCTTATCTTCGTTTGTTAGAACCCAGATGCCCCAAAGCCAGTAAACAAGGAGAAGAAACATGTAACCACAACTACCACAAAACAACAACAGTAACAATCATAATAATATGAAGGTTGTTTAAGTCAAACCAGGACTTTTGCCTCTGCAAAATAACAGAACACAGTTATGAGAGAAAACAACAACATTTATTTCTACCTATATAACACCCTGCTACACTAATGCACTTATCCCAGTGTTTCACTAGTGCTTGGATACCATCACGGTAGATGTTTTTCTCTGTATGCTGAAACCCTAATCAAACTACCTGGCTACCCAGGAATTTCTTTAACGGCCCAACCATGTAGAAATGAATTGGAGCCACTGGAATCAGGACTGTAAATGGGAGGTGGTGTTTGTGAATACTGTAAATGTGTGCACAGTTCATGCAGCCAAATGTGTCTCTTCCACAAGTTAGATTTTCAAGGACCAGGCGTTCCTCTTACTGAATGTTCACAGGAACAAATGCAGGCTCTGAGCCACTACAGCCAGGATCATCATTCATAGACATACAGGGCCTTCTTTAAACATTTGGACCATTTAAATTTTTTACGAGTCTCATCACCATACTGTTTTTCAAGGTTAGATGTGACAATCGATTTTTTTCCCTTCATGAGAAATTTCATCACAAGTCCTTGTTTGACTTGAACACCATCTCTCAGAAATAATTTTAATAAATCATTGTATTTTATAATATTTTAATAGAATTTACTATTTTCTAATAAGTCTATAAGTAACCTACATGTAATTAGTATCTTAAAGAAATAAAATAAATAAATAAAAATACATTTTGAACAATAGTGCTGTAAGATTCTGTACAATAGCACAAATCAAACAAGAGTCATCCATGCAAATAGTTTATTCATTAATATTTTGTTGTAATGTACAAAAAAAGCAACACTTTCCCAACACTGTGTTCCAAACCAGTTGCTTTGTATGCAGTATGTGCCGATATAATAAACACTTTCCTTCTTTAAAATACTCTAAAAAATTATATTTTATTTTAAATATCATTGTTTTCTTCTCGAAGATACAAATATGCATGTTGAAATATAATGATTTTTATTATATAGTACCAAATGCAATAAAATGCAAAACCCTAATCCCCAGATTTACCCATGAATGACTGCTTATCTCATGCTGATACAGAATTAATAATCAACACACAGCTACAGTGACTTACACAAGAACAGATACATACATACAGTATACACACACTTTTAGTATGAAAATAGAAAGGATTATTAAAAGAGATTATTAAATTTCAGCAACATCATAGTAATTTGTGTTCTAAACCTAAACACTTACAACATTACTTACTTACTGTAAAATGTTTCCTCCGTTTCCTTCAACAACCTCCCATATGCTTATAGATTAAATCATCATCTAGAGGGCATGGCCTGAGTGCCCAAAATCACCTCAACAACAATGACAGTGTGTTTTATCATATTAAAGTTCCCATCTAGCTGTTCCTCATGTTCCTCCTCTAATATAACATTAAACAGTGTTGATGAATTACTAATAGCGATGGTGCACTAATAGGAGAACTTCAGGTGGCGATTACACTGAGCATGCAAGACAGTTATCAAGAACACAATACACTAACTTGCTAAGCAAGCCGTAGTAGCATACTGTATGACATACAAACAACGCACAATAAATGTTGACATTTCTGCGTCTGCTAAAGGCACACCATCATCTGAAAGCGCATTTACTGCACACACTCTGCAGAAAACTATACACGCTACCATGTGACATTTGCAAAGTGATTGTAATCAAGCAAAATAGAATTGCACGATTAAATGTCAAGTAATTTAATAATGTTGCATTTTCCTTTGTACAGACTGAGGATTGCTTGAGAAAAATAAATACACCTTTTTAGTTTTTGCATCTCTAACAAGATATAATATTTTCTGCTGGTTACTGAGAATTACAAGCTCATATGATAATGAAAAAAAGAGTAAACTGAAATCTATCACTTGCTTCAAAAATTACAAAGGTAATATGTAACATAATACATAATATAACATAAAACCTAATAACAGCTACATGGACATGCCAATATGAAGATCTTATAGCTGTCAAAATACAACATTCAGTTGTGCTCTTTGTTAATGAGCATGTTGCTTTATGTTGATAATGGATGAAAGAGATTAAATATTCATTCACACTTGCTTTTTTTACACAATGGAAGACCTTTTTTTCAGTTTATACATTTGCTCGTTGTCAACGGTTATATTGCAGATTAGAAGTTCAAGCTGGCATGTTGTGTATTTCATTTTAATTGCTTTAGAAACTTATTTGGTGAAAAACTGACAAACATCAAGATGTGCTGGTGCAGATCAGAACTGGTGCAGAAAATATTTACAGCTTTTAAACGTAATACATTTTCATTTCTAGGTTATATCCTCTCAACAGCTTCGTATGAACAGAATCTTAATTCTCATTTTATTAAAAAAATATGTTGTAAAAAAAGATGCATAACATGTGGAAAGTGTGCTGTCAGTTATTGTTTAGAACAACAACAACAACAACAACAACAACAACCATAACCAGAAAAAATGGAATTTAAAAGAAAATTGAAAGCTCTGACTGATTTGCCAGCCAGGTCACAGTGACAGGACAGGACAGGACAGTGTGGGCAGTCTGAGATGCTGTGCCAATGTCCAAGTTTACACCCTCTCAACTCGACTGGGGTCATAAGAGTCTGAGGAATGTAAGAAAAAACAGGTAAATTCAGCGACATTTTAACAGGAAACCATATTACTATCAAAATCAGTCTATATTACTACAGAACACATAACTACAAAGAGCAAAGAAAATCCAATACTAAATATTAATCAATAACATTTTGACTTTTTATGTTTTTTTTTAATGAACAGGGAACTGTTTACAACTTCTAGTGCTGAGTCACATGTTCTTAACTTGCAACACGCCAGTTTATAAGACAAGACAGAATTATTATTTAGATGGTGATTAAAGTATTGCATCTTGGGAAATGCTCATCAGCATGAGCAGATGCGAAAATGCAGACGGGAGTAAAATAATAGGGACAATACTTCCCTCTTGTGGTGAAAAACACTTATTGCTTCAGGATCTTTACCTAGCTAACCAGTTTGGAGTCCGAGAGGGTAAATGAATGTTAGGTCCAGACACAACAAATGAAGATAGTTTGATTGATTGGCTGACTGATTAATTTTTAAAGAACTTGCAGAACTAACTCTGAAGCCAAATACCACACACATGATCCAATGCTGTGGACCGAAAAGCCACAATTATTCTGACCAATTCGGAATTTTAATAACAGCTTCATTAATTCAATAAGAGTCCAACAAACATAACTTCAATATTTAACTCACAGCCACTCACTGCATTTGCACCCTGTATCTTAGATCAATTGCCCTTAGAGTAAAGAACATGCTTGCAAGATAACCACTGAGTGCATTTTTTAGATTACATAATCTCACACACATCCATGCCTAGCTAATGCTGCTGTGATTGGCAGGAGAGAGAGCCAGACAGTATGACCTCGTATGTTGTCTCAGACTGATGCTGCATCGCCTATTTGTAATATTCTGATGAGCAAAACTGCATTGTCACACCACCCTGTAGTTGTAATGATGAATGATAAAGGTTGTGTTCAATTGGATTTTAAACGTTTATTTGTTTATTTATATATTTAGGTTTTTGGCATAGGACTGTACAGTGCTGCAGACTAATGTAATGAACTAATACAAGCTGCTAAATTAGCAAATGGGAATGGATTTAATGGATTCATTATGTCTAGTGACATGTATAATTTATATTAATGTGCTCATTATAACAAAATCGAATTTTCTGTGTTTAACATCAATTTTATTCTGAGACAGCGACCCCAGATATCTTTTCTATGCACCAAATAAAACAGCCGCTATTATGCTCTCAGACTACCATGAATAAGGTCGTTTATTTGTAATTGATATCCATGTAAAATTAACGTGCACTAACCTGAAACAGACTGAATATCCTCCTCCTCAGGTGAATCTGAATCGGTGGTCATACTAAAGTTGTCCGGTAGTGTGATCTCTCTCTTGACCACTGTTCCACTGCGTGACTGAGGACCTGGGACTGAGCAACCCATAGACTCTGGGGAATGTATTGTCCTTTCCACTACTTCTTCTTTTGTCTCCTCTTCCTCATCCCTTTTTCCATCAATATCCTCATCTATCTTTATCTCAAAAGCAGCCTGCCACTCGTTTACTTTCATTTCATTCATCACAAATTGCTCCTCTTCTCCTTCTAATATGTTGTCCTCTTGAACTCTATTTTCAGATCTTTCCTCTCCTATTTCCTCTTCTCCCCTCCCTTTCTGGATCGCTTTTTTGAAAGCGCTGACGCATGACATTGACTCATCCTCCACGACAGGATTAACGCACTCTGCAGACGGTTCTCCATTTCTGCACACAGAAGATGGGTGATATACGATGGACTTGTCCGGTTGGCCTTCACACAAGTCTGCAGCCGGCATAACCTTTTTCTCACCTCCACACACACTTAAAGTCAGATCCTCATCTTCAGTCACTGGCAGTGATAAACGCAGTTTATTGGGTGGAAATTCAGGTAAATCTAAGACTAAAGAAGCAGTATGACTCTCCTTGGTGGATGTGTCTCCTGTAGAATCACGGTTTTCCCCAATCGCAGTATCACTCTTCTCCATTAGATTGTGTGTGTGGACTGATGTCTCAATGACTTGCTTATACTTCTTACTCACATGCTGTGTTTCTTCATTTGGCCTTAATTTCATGCATTGCCTAACAAATTCAGGCTTTTCCTTACTCTGTTTGTCACTATGTCCATCGTCCTGATCCTGTTTGCAATCTTGACTGACAACCAAAGCTTCAACTGGTACAGCAATGCCCAGGATCCTGGCTGCCCTCTGTTCAATGGACTCATGCACAGGAATTCCTTTAGCACACTGAATTTGATATAGGTTGCTAAGATCTTCTGTTGGCATGCTATTGGCTTTCTCTTGACTAAGAAGAGCATCCAGATGTTCATCTGCTATTGATTTTTCATTGATCAGATATGGACCATCATCATCATAGTCCGCCATAAATGTGAAATGTTGCCTTCTGACACCATAAATGTGAGGTGACCTTCCTGAGTCAGTCTTAAACTTGCTGTTCTCTGACACATTCTTGCGGTCAAAGCATACATTACTATTTGAGTACTTATGATTTGCACTAATGTCTGGGCTGTTTGTGTTTTGATCTCCTCCACTATCTGAAGATGTAATATGTGCAGCCTCACACGCCTCTGAGATGTCAGAGGGACTAGTCAGCATCGGAGACTCTGGGCTTAAACCTACAGGTGACTCCAGTTTCACAGAGTCTGGGATCGCTGTGTAGACTGTAAGTCCAACATCCTTCAGTAACGACTCCTTTGGCACTGGAATATCCAACATGTCCATGCTCAGGTCATCCTGCAACATACTCAAGCCCTCATAATTGACAAACCCCCCATCCATGTCCTGTCTTGATGGTATGTCACGATGTACAAAACTCTCCGTCAGTATAGACAAGGCACTTCCTACTTCCCTGAACTCTTTACTCATTTGAGTCACACATCTGTGCTCTAAATCTAACCTCAAATCCAAGTTTTCATTCTTTAGCTGTGGCTCAGGACTGTGTGGCTCTTTAACCCTATGTGTACCCAACTCAGGTTTAATGAACTCTGTGCTTGTGTTGTCTACCTTTAAAACGTTTCTCAATGCCTCGTCCAGGTCCTCTATAGCCTGATCAGTGGCTTTTTGTTTGGCATTTTGATCTTGCAGCTCCTTGTTAAAAGACTCCAGCTCGCCAATGGCGTCCCATGGTCGCCTGTTCACAGGTTTTAACAAGAACTGGCCAAACGCCTCTTGGCCATTTAGTGACCGAAGTTTTGGTGCATTCTTTCTCAGTGGTGGCTGGCGATTAGGAGATGGTGGTGATGAAGTTGTTACAAATTGAACTGGGCTTCTTAGACAAGAGCTGCTATCTATTTTTGTTTGGGAAAATGCACTGTTGCTGGAAAGGCTGAGATTCTTTTGGAGTTTTATGGGACACTTATAGTTGACACTACATTCAGTGCCTAGCCCACTGTCTGTGGACGATGGAGGGTCATGTGTGACCTGAGTTTGAGGATATTGTGTATTTGTATTTCTAGAACCCTCAAGAGAACCTGTCTGAGTCTCTTGATTTTTATACTGTTCTCCTGGCCAGGATCCTGCATAGCACAATTCTTTGTCAGCATTTGCTTGAAGAGACCAAACATCTATAATCTCTTTCCGAAGCGGAGCTCTTTTGGACTTTTTGGTGTTTAAGGAGCTGCTGGATTGTATTATTTGCTCATTGTTATTTGCACTCTTTGGCATTTCCTTGCTACAGCTCTGTGTCAATGAATTGTCTGTAGGTAATACCACCAAGCTTGAGACTTTTTCATTGTTATTCGGATCAGTAGCTTCTTTATTGACTACCATGTTTATTGGAACTGACACTAAGCAAAACATTGTCTCTTTAATTTTCTTTTTGTTTTTCTTATTTTCAGCTGCTGTTTGTGCCTCAAATGTCTTTACTTGTGTTACTGTCGCACACAATTGTTGGTCCATGCTGGTGTTCTGTTGTGATGATGTTTGGTGGGCATTTGGATAGTCAGGGCTGGCTGGGTATCTGTTGGAGTTTTCATCATTGGCTGTTTTTGAGTTGATCACCTCTCCTGAAACCTCCTTATGCCTGACTGCTTCATTAACACAATCACTGATATTGCTGTTACTTGCTTCTGTGCTGCTGAATGATTTTCCTGTGAGCAGGAAGGCACTGTCATCAGGAGACTTTTTAGATATGGAGGTGATGGGAATGTCTTTTCTGATACTCCTGATTTTGTCAGCATCTGTCAGTGAGTTTCCATCCATTCTGCCTCCTGAATGATGTCTGACACGTGGATCATCAAAGGGGATGTACTGAATATTCCCTAAGTGCTCCTCGCCATAACCAGGGTATGCCTGTCTCCTACATGGCATACTCCTTCTCCCATCCCTATAATTGTTGGGCCAAGCCATTCCTGTTTGTCTCATGAACCATTCCTGGACCTCGGCCATGGCAGGCCCTTGCATGTATGTGTCTCCCCTATACTGGTAGTTCCCCATGGAATTGGCATAAGTCCTGTGCCCTCCCCTGATGACAGGTTGCCTCCTATACGAGGGTGGAGGGATGTAACCTGGGGGCTCCATACCAGATCCTCCAAGTTCTTGTGCAAAGTAATCCTGCCTGGAAAAGGGCAGTGGAGTTCTGTCTCTGGGCACAAAATCACCAGAGAGCATCTCTGAACTTCCACGCATCTGCTGGTGAACCTCATATGATGGGGGTCTAAGAGGTCGGCTAAAACGAGGCTTTGATGGGGGTGCAGACTGTATGTCTGACCGGCTGTTCCCAGTCCACCCCCCACCTTCCCCTTCACTGAGACTGCGACCTTGAGGTACCCCTGACACTTGCCCATTTATTCGATAGCCTCCAAATGGATCTTGGACAGAGGATGAGGTGCTTAAGTACTGGATGCTGTCTGAGGGCATGGCCATTCTGGGTAGGGACTGGGATTTGGCTTTGGTCCTGGGGGGAACAGCACCCTCTGCCGTTCGAGGCCGCCGCTGCTCCTGTGCCCATTTTTCAGCTTCACTTTCAGACACATGGCGACCTATTCCTACAGCTGGACGCCACTCTTCTGTTCCCAGGCTTTGATACTTCCTCTCTGCTGCCATTTTCCACTGGTAGAGGGCCAAGTCACGCTCTCTGGCACGTGCACTGTCTGCTCTGCGTTGTCTTTCACGACGATGCTCCTCAGTGGTTAATGCTGACTCTGGCCTCCGTTGCATGCCCTCTGTTTTATGTGGGCCACCTAATTTCTTTCCTTGCGGCTCCCTGATGTCTGTATAGTCCACGAGCACATTGAAGTCTTGACCCCGTCTCCGCCAGAAAGATGCATCACGGTCTGGCCTTAGATGAGTGTACATTTCTCTGTGGCCATCATGGAATCTGTAATTATAATGAATATAATAAATACAAAGTAATACAAAATAAAAAGTGGGATAGGTTTCACAGATGTTCCTTCACCATAGGTAGACAAGTTCTGTATTGGATATTTATATCTAAAAAATCATCAATATCATTTTTATTTTCTATATTTTCTCTTCATTCCTTTATGCAACTTTTCCCTTTATAATGAACTTTGTTCTGTATTTGTATTCATGAAAGCTTCAAATAAATATGTTACATTATTATTATAATTATTATATGGTAATTTAAATTATGAATGTAATTATCTATGATGTACATTGAGGTGACTTTTGATCAGTGACCCGTTTTTAATCTTGTAAATAAATCTTGTGCTCCCCCCAAAACAACATTAAAAGGCTTAATAATTAATTAATTAATTTTTTTCAGGCGGCACGGTGGTGTAGTGGTTAGCACTGTCGCCTTGCACCGCCAGGGTCTGGGTTCGATTCCCGTCTCCGTGTGCATGGAGTTTGCATGTTCTCCCCGTGCTTGGTGGGTTTCCTCCG
>JAOTQY010000052.1:9630718-9642257 GCA_026413445.1 Dolichallabes microphthalmus
GCCAAGTTGTTGCGCGGACTGGATATTCCGCTGTGGCGACCCCTTGTCGGGAGCAGCCGAAAGACCAACAACAACAAGAAATTCTTACCGAGTGATCTGATTGGACGAGAGCCATTCCACAAGTGGGGATGTAGAGTACAACAGCACTAGGACGTTGAAATATATGAAGCACTTCATTTAAAACCAGTCACAGAAGCACTTTCTGCAAGAAAACACAACAATGTTATGTCATTTTAAACAACACTTTGTCTTCCTACCAGTAAGAATTTAAAACTATTTTCACCCCTTTTAATTACACTAACTGCTAGGTGCTAACTGTCAGTTTGCAGCTTGATGCTAGTTCTGCCGATTGTGAAAGAATATGTGTTGTCAGAGCAAAATAACTGTAAATACTGTTATTTGACAGAAAATGCTACTGTAAATGATTAATATCTTTGCTGTCTCAGATACTGTAGTAACAACTGGGAAAAAATGCTAATGTGCAAAATGGTCATCCAAAAAATTCTGAAGTAATCTCTGTCATATGAAGACATGAAACTTCTTTGTGTTTGAAGACATTGATTAAATTCTGTTCGTAATAATCAGATGCTAATAAAGAGAAACAGTGAGTAGAGATTACAGTGTACACAACAGTAGAGTCCAGGTATCAGGAGGAGAAAATCTATTTTAAAAACTCTTTTAATTTGAATTAATCAAAATGGCGATTATTTTTGTAAGATATGATTTTTATTTGGATTTCTAGTCTTTTTCATTAAAAAAAAAAAATCTTATCTACTTTAAATCCAGACAACTAAATTCTGGAACATTTAAAGGTCACCACTGCAGCTACTTGCATCCCACTCCACAATTAGAGTAATTGCTTAAAATGGAGGGTATTCAACATAGACAGAAAAATAAGTTAAACTGCAAAAAAATAAAAAAATACGGTATAGCAAAAATGCTTTATATGTGCTCTGGCTATAGATCTACATTAAAAATAAGGTCTGTAGTTTGTTCTCACTACATACAGTAGAAGCCTATTGGGTCACCTACAGAAGCTCTGTTGTGTGTTTTGACAAGTGAGTGCAGGACTGCGAAATGTTTACAGTCTGGTTTGTGCTCCAACTATCACTGCACTGTAAAACACACAGTTTTATAAGCATGAAATGGCATTAAACACTCAGACACAGCAGACCTTTAGTTACAGCTTTATTTGAATATACACCAATTTGCTTTATTTAGCAAACACAGATGATTAACACTGGACTTGAATGAGGTCACCCACTTTCGGCTTCAGTACTAGGCACTGCCACCTCTTTCTCCATGTCTCTCTCACTGTCGCTGTGGTAGCTCTGTATAAAAATACAGCAAGAAGACAGACAGTTTAGATGAAGCTATTCTGGATGAAAGGCAAAGTGATAATTCCCATCTGGAATTGCAAAATCTCCACATAACAGTGTACAAAAACACGCCGGACATATAATTCAGTCTATATCAATGGAAAGTTTGGAAATAAGTAAGAAATTTTGAAACGTTGCACAGCTCGAAGGGCTGCGGCTCAGCTGTGTGTACAGAGTCCAGGATCAAATTCCAGGACATCTGGATGGTTGATGGTGCGTGTTGGTATAGTGTTATATCCACACAGCTGCTTTGCACTGGGCCGTGCATTTTCACAGACAAATTTACCTATAGCACTGGAAAAAATGCCCAGAAAACATTCCAAAGGACCTCGAGAAGAAGTCATATTCTTATTACGTAGTCATGAGAAGAATGAGCAAACAAAAAGCACCGCAAGCAAGGAAAGAGGGAAAGAAAGGAAGATATGCAGAAAAAAGTCAAAGTGTAAAATATGGAAAGAAAGAAAGAAAAAAAGAAAGAAAGGAGCATATTCCCATTTTAAATGTGCTAAATTGAAAAAGAAAACCATACTGGGAGCTATTGTTATACATACTGTATGATAAGAATCAACATCTAAAATTAATTTATTCTATCATCAGGAGATTACAGGTTACCCAACTATACCATGGTCACCATATTAGAAAAAAAATAAAAACTGCTCCTGGGTGGAAGGTATGACATCAGTCTCCTTTGTCAATAAGATAGAAACAAGGCAATCTAGATGTCCATGAACTCGTGTATGCAGAAGAGGGTTGTTAGTGTTCTCCTCTGAGCACGTTTAGCGGTCATATGATGTTGCATGAGCAGCACAAAGAATTTATAAATCACCAAAGTTCAATAAATAAAACAAATCTTAATAGAATTTATGTCGACACCTCAAAGAAATTTTTAAGTCATGCACATACAGTCATAATTAAATACAGTGAAACATCACTCAGCCATATGTGTTATTTTCTAAAATTATCCTCCTCTTCACCTCCCTTAAACTACTGTTTTCCTCTTCCTAGAATTACCCTTCGTGAGTAATCAGTATAATTCCTCCTTAGGATCACACCCAAACACCCTCTATCATTAAATAAACCCTTCAATGTCTGTACTCCTCTAATGCTACCCATCCTCCCTGGTTGCAGTTTGTAACAGTTTTATTTCTGCAGAAGCGTTTTTATCTGCATTCCCTATCTCCTTTGTCATCTGTTGATAAAGTCAATTAAAACCAATCCTTTACACTAGATGTAAACTAAATGCATTCTGTTTTGATATACCATCTGTAGTGAAGGAAGGGGTTTATGAATATAGTTTTGAGTGTGTTCAAGGGGGAGGAAGCAATGAGTGTTCTTTAGTCCAAGTGCAACATAGTGGTTTGTGGCCTAAAGGCTCCTCCAGTGAGACAAGGCAAAGTAAACAAGAAAGAAAGACAGAAAGAGCAAGAATAAAGCAGAGCAAGAATGTCTGTCTCCACTGTGACATTTTATCCTTTGGGTATAAAAATAGATCATATTTTTTGAAAGGACCACATTTGTAAGGGTGAAATTTCAGTGGAAAACTTTACCTATTGACTTTTCAAGCATAAATCATCATAATATCTAGTTACACATTTTAATACTATGGTGGTGATAAGTATCTGTGACCGCTAAAATAGACAAAACCTCCAAATTGTACTCACCACATACATTTGAAAACTTACAAAAAATACATTTGCCCCAAATATGAAGAATGCACAGTAAACCCAACTTTTAAACAAAAAATCATGTACACAATACATTTTATTGGTGTTCAATTTAATTGCTAGTGTTAAAATTTGTGGGATCAGAAAAGAGTTATATATCTCATAATTAAAGCTGATCACATACAGTACAAAGATAAGAGACAGAGCAATGGTAAAGTAAAGTAACCAGCACATGGTTTAAACACAATGGTCCAAGCCTGCAGAAGATCTTCCACCTGGACTGTTTTTCTATAGTGTGATCTGACCATTGAAGAGCGTTGATGCTTTAGCTCCATGATTCATTTCATTCAAATATTGTATGCCCTAAAAATCCTGAAAATGCAATTAAAAAAAAAATTTACAGGCCAAAGATTTTCCATCTTTGGTCTGTAACTTTTTTTTATTTTTATTTGCATTCCAGGTAAATGTGACTGAAAATCTTATAGGTGTAGTATTTAAAATAGTTCATAATTGGCTAAATATTTACTCTGGCAATCAGTATGACCATCCAAGTGTTCATAAAATATATATACTGTATTTTTGTAGCTATAGCTGTGTTCCATTAAAAGAAGCATTCCAGCAGTGTGCCTCTCTAATGCCCATTTTAATGCCAGGTTTCTGTGTGAGCAGCTCTCCTACATCTTTCTGCTGGTTGTCTCGACTGCCCCATAAAGTATGTGGGCCACACTGCAGCCAGACCACCAACACTGCCTGAACGGCCTCTGTTTCTACTTGACTCTCTCTTTTATTTCAATGACCACCTGCAAGATGTAGGTGATTTTCTATGAATACACACACACATGCTCAGTGGCAGTTATTATATACTATTAAATAATATCTCGGAGTGGAAAACCCATTGGGCACAATGATGTATAAAAAAATCCAGAAGAATGCCTTAGCTATGCCCCATCCTCCATTTCAACAGACGTCATAATAATAACAATTAATGGAAGAAGAAGAAGAAGAAGAAGAAGAAACTAGTGTTCAGGCTATGTGGTTACTCAGCCTAACCTAAAATCTTGTTCCATTCTACCTTCATGAGAACCGAATCCCCAAACCTGGGATTTTCTTTTTGGCATTTACCCCAGACATCAAGCTCATTTCCAGTATCTTCAAAACACACATTACTACAGAATCCCAGTTACCATAGTGTTGGAATGCTGCCTGATAGCCCCAGCATTCCTGGAGATAAAAGTCGAGGGAAGTGAGATATCTGTGAGAGTCCTTATCTTCACTGTGCAATGGCCATCCTACAGGCTAGAAAAGCTATAAATATAACCACGCAACCAGAGCAGCATACCATCTGACTGATGCTCAGGTACTGTGTAAGACACATTCGGATCATTTTGATCATTTTGATTTCTATAGCGAAATAAAGTACGTCAATTACATTCAATCCATTTGATTAGTTTCCTAGGTACTATCTTTGAATCAAGGTCATGAATATCCATATATACCTATATCCATATAGAGTATATATAAAATGTAAGCATTATTGTGACACTTTTTTAGATATTCCTCTATGCACTGAAGAAGTATAAACTGCAATTTTTATTAAGAATTCCTAGGAACATCCAGTAAGGTCCCACCCTCAGAAACAATGATAATTGTCTTGTAATAGTGAATCAGGTCTCCAAAGACCAAATGATTTCTCCTCGGAAAGTCTGGTCATCCCACCGTCCCAAAGCCGCATCAGTTACAGACTAAAATTGATTATTGAAAGACTCCTTAGGGGGGAAACATAGGAATTATGAAAGTTTGATTATGATTGTCAGATGCTGTTTATTTATTTTTCTCTAACACCACAGTTTAAACTATAGTGCCGGTTGTAATTTAAATAAAAGGTTTTTATCAGTGTACTCATTATAATATGTTAGCATGGAAAATAAGGGACATGTATGATGGTGCATAACCTAAGCCTAATAATTAGGAATATTTAGTTGCATATACACGTTAATTTGGTGAAGATAAGGAGACAGAACTTAATAAGAATCATAAAGTTTTCTGATGATTTTCCTATTTTAAAAAATGCCCCATTTTTTTTTATTCCATACGTAAATAATGTTAAAGGCTCTTTAAGTGTCTGTTATTTTAGGTCTTGTTTGAGTGTGAAATGTGTGTCATTGCTGAAGTATGTGACCCGTGACCCGACATCAACCAAAACCATACATATAATCTGAAGTGAAGCTCACAAGGATTAAGAAAGTTTGACCAGTGTATTAACCTCTGACTTTCCCTGGCCTAATGTCTTACGTTTATAAGGTGGTCCATTCTGTCTTGAGTAATAGTGAGTGAGAGAGAGAGAGAGAGAGAGAGAGAGAGAGAGACGCTCACCAGTAACTAAACACTCTCATTATAACAGTCCAGAGGAAAGAAGCAAACTTAATGTGTGATGCAAGAAATGGAGAATATGGCTATGACGATATTAAATCTGGACAGAATTTACATGGGGAAAAACTAAAAGCAAGAACAGAAACTCCCAGATGATGGATGGCACCAGTCTGGAATGACCCTTCCAGTGTCCTCTCCACCCATAAAGAGATTCTGAAAACAAGGACAAAGGCAGTGACTGAAAATAGAACAAACAAGCATGATTTTACATTATTTGCCAAACAAATAAAACTATTACATAGAGATATGAAGAAAGAGAGAAAGAGAGAGAGAGAGCGAGAGAGAGAGAGAGAGAGAGAGAGAGAGAGAGAGTTTTCACAGCACACACCCATGTTTTGGCTTCTTGGGCTGTAGAGAAGGAACTTGGCTTGATGACAGAGAATGAAATGGAGCAGGATGCAGGCTGTGAGTAATTGTACACAAACCAACTAGATGTTTTGCTATTTTGTCTCCCTCAAATGGCATGTTGGATTTGAAATGAAACTTTAAAGGTAAAAGTAGAGTTAAAGTGCACAACCTCAGCAGCAGAATCTTGGATTCTTTAGTCTTCATTAAGGCTGATGGGTAACTACATACAGGAATGTCATTCAAAATATGAGAAATGTGATATCTGGTTGAACTGGCTTTCAATTCTGTGTCATTAACAATCACTCAGATTGTCAATTGCTCAAATAATTACATTTAAAACAAGAGGGGTCATGCAGTAGCACACAAAGTTTACACATAAGTAAATAGATTTCAACAAGGTATTTAAAATTAAAAAGGCTAAATTGTATGTCTATTAAATGTATTTACTGTAATTGACTATTTAACTAAACAGAATTTTAATGGTTAGTAATGGGTTAAACCCTTTTTTTCTGTTGTGGCTCTTCATGACTTGCCAGATTTGCAGCAATGGATAATCTCACAAATGTTTCTACTTTTGTAACAATGTTTCATACAGTAGATTTTAAAGAGCCTTGAACTTTTACAGCCAGATGACTACTCAAAATTACTTACAAAATATGTACAGGACATCCAAGGAGCTCTTGGATAAATCCATCCATTCATCATCTACAGTATACCACTTTGCCTGGGTAGATGGGGGCCTGGAGCCAATTCCAGGGAGATCAGGCCTTGTTCAGTCTGTCAAGTAAATCCAATTTGTTTCACAAATCTGTTCTAAGACTGATTGTCCACACTGTTATATGTACTGTAAGTGATCAGATTGGATTCGGCTCACTTACTGTAGTCAGTGTATCTGTATTGGTTGCTGTGGTAACGATACCTGAGGCTCACATGCGGCACCATATTTTGTCATACTGTATATCAACCTGTTTCTGTACATTCTGTCTCACTTTGCCTGTACTGATGCATCCTCCCAAAATGCTATCAGATATTTCACTTCATCCTTTGTCCAGGGACTATTGTTCTCCATTTCCATATTACGTATAAGCCAGCCGCTCTTCCTGAAAACTCGGTTAGGTTTACTGCACGGAAATGTCAAGGGCGCTGCTGTTTCATGCCTACGGGTAATAACACCAAAAGCAGAAAAACATACCTTCTGTGCCCTCGTAAAGCATAGCAAACTAACTTTTTACAAAACAATATACTTTTATTTTGTATTTCCATTTTTTCAGTTGTCTTATCATTTGTTTTTCAATATGATTCCACCTCTGGATGTGGTTCAAAGCAGATTTGCTAAAATTTTATTCAATGTTGTTTTTGTCTGCTCAGATTACATTAAAGCAATCTGAATTTTTAAATTGGCTCCAATCTGGATATGCCAAAAGTCGGATTTGGCCTGGCAGTCTGAACAAGGCCTCCCAAGTACACCCAATCATACACTTTGGGCAATTTGCATATAATAACCAACCTTAAATAAAAGCCTTTGGACAGTGGATGCATGTCTACCGTGCATGGGGAGGACATGCAAAGTCCACATACTGTACACAGACCCGAGACGAGGCTTTAACCCCCACCAGTGGTTGACGGAGGTATCCCCTAAACCACTGTGCCACCTTGGATCAATCTAAGCATCTAAAGATCTAAGTGATCTAACTGAATAAAGTATCCAGTTTAATGGCAATGAACTTTTATTTACCTCACATCGAGAGTAGAGAAGAGTAGACAACTTTATAGCTCCACTTAATAGGCTGCATAGTAGTTTTGGATAATTTAAGGATGACACTTAATATCTTGTGTTGGCTATTTTAGTTATATAAGTATATACTGTATATATAAATAAAATAATGACATCCTATGATATCCTTTTTATTTCTTAATCTGTTCATTCATATTATTTCAAAACAAACTTTGTTGTGGAATCCAGCTGACCTACAAAAAGCCAATCCGTGTGGTACAGTAATAATTATTGCTTAAAATTAGTATCTAGGGATTGAGATTTCTCAATAGCACCAAGCATATCATTTATCTGATAATACTACAAGTTGGATACAGACCATTTAACTTTATGTTTGCTTTAAATGGGTTACAGAGAGGGGGAAAAAATCAGCAACCATTTCAGTATCCCTTTTCATGGGCAGAGTCCCAGAGTCCCAAGAGGCCTAGATAATTACTTTCAAATAAAGAACATTTCCAGTCAGACTAAATACAGAAGAGAGAGAGAAAAAAAAAATCCTACAGTTTTAAATGGAGCAAATAGAGCAAGGGAGTGACCTAGTTTAGCCTATGTTCTCAAAGTCCTTCGTAATTACTATTTCAATTCTTTGGGGCTCCTCAACAGAGCTGTCCCGAACCTCTCAATTTTAACCTCAAACACAGAAAACGAAAGATTTCATTTCATCAGGTAAATTCAGCTTATTCAGGCTCAGACAACGTGCAGATGAGACGTGTGAAGCAGAGAGAAACAGCTGAAGTAAATATCCCTGTATTCACAATAAAAAAGGCAAAAGTTAAAAATAAAGAAAGGGAATAAGTGAAGGGTGGACAGTCAAGAATGACGCTGGTCAAAGTAAGCAAGTCTCCTGTAGTTCCTCCCACTTTTCGTAGGAGGCTCACTTTCATCTTCCCTTTGGGTGTTTAGCAGCACAATAAATATTTTTTCAACTTTGGCTCCTCTTAATCTTTTACTACAGGAAATTGTTTTATCTCTATTTTTATCGCTCTATCAACAGACAGTTGTGTTTTTAACATGGCATTCATGACTTGCAAACAATACTCATGAAAAAATAGTAATCTTATACCATCGGTACATTATGACTTGCTGAAATACAGGAAAAGGACCCTAATTTCTTTGAAACACATGCACAGGATTAATATGATTTGTGATGCCACTTTATGACGACATTTAGAAGACTGAGTTCCTCAAGTGTTCTTCGCATACTGTAGGTAATAGTTTCGGGGGTGTCTAATAAAGGGATTTATGTGCTCTTCTCTATTATAGCAGCTCCATGAGACGAAATGAATAATATTTTAAGACATTCCAGGTTCTCAGCCATTCTTCTACTTCCTTTTCCATTCTCCTCCTCAATAGCTCACTTATAATAACCTTCTTCCTCTAGAATCTGATATTGCTTAAGTAAACAGGTTTTTGTCAGAGCAGTGGGGTAAAACTGGGCAGTAGCCTCACACCTCTCGCGCTCTCCCTCCTTCCATCAGCAAGCATGTGTGCTGATCGGGGTGAGGGTGGAAAATTCCTGTGCTGTAAACTAGCTGTACTCCTGGGCTGACTCCCTCCTAAATTAAAGGCATGTGTGGAATCTTGAGCCAAGGTTCTGACAGTGAGGCAAGAGAAGAATAGCAGAAAGACGAGGAGAGCACTCTGGAAAGGGTGGATAATGAGAGTGAAAGGTATATCTAAAGCGACAGTGGTATTAAAATGAATGCGAAAGGGAAATCCCAAAGATGGGGGTCAGGACAGGGTGGAAATCAAAGAGTCATTATTAATTATGATCAAAAACATCATAGGTTGAGGACAGACATGGAGAGAAAGAAGTTGCTCCTTGAGGATGGAGAAGTTTATGTCCTTTAAACCTACCTCTCATTTTTTGCACCTCTTCTCATGCCTTGGCTCATTCTCCCCATTCCGCAGCCAATGTGGGGGAAGAGAAGGGTGTTGGAGAGTGCAGATGTGAATACCCCAAATGCCAGTTTAATAAAAAGAAAACAAATCTGGCCCACTTTCTCCAGTCTAACCTGGCCTACCAGAGGGGGAATTAGAACCTGCTGCTGAGGGGTCGGAAAGAAACCTCTGGATCCCTTCCAGCCCCTAAGTTCAACCTTCTTGTCCCCACCGGCTCCCTAAACACAGATGTGTAGGAGCACACACCCTAGACAGGCTCTGTGTGAGGGTTTGAGTACTCCTTCCCAAATACGCTAGTCATATCTGCTTTTTAAGACTAGCAAGACTTAAAAAAGAAAAGATAAAGCAGTTGATCTTGTGATGAATCAATATCAATATCAATAATGAATGAGAGCATCAACTGATTTAATTAACTGTGTAATTGATTATTCAGACTCAATAAAATAAAGCAAAACTTTTATGCTGCTTTACAATGATATAAGAGTTTAAGTAGTTTATTAGTCCAAGAGCCAGGAATCGTGTGCATGCATTTCAGAAGACAGATACAAAAGGTTTAGGTTAAGTTAAACTCTTTCACAAAATGTTTCTACATTAGAAGAACCTTTTTTTTTTTTTTTACTTTAGCCCTAATGACAGGAGTTTATGAATAAAAACAGATGCTTTTTCATTATTTAATGGATTAATGAATATTGTGTTTTGTTACTAAGTACATAAACATGAGTATGAGGATTTTAAGTTACTAAGTGAAATAAAGCAAAGCCTTGGCATTTGGTTATGTCATTAGCAAAGAGGCGGCAAAGCAAACTCTGAAGTTTTAAAATTGCTCCAAGCTATTTCTTTAAATTTTTTAAACCTTTAAATGTCAAAGCAACTTCAAATTCCGTTCAGGCCTTATCTGATTCATCCAGCATCCAGCTGATCAAGCTTTTAGCTACAAGGCAGCAACACTTTTTTTCTTTGCATTTTGTATCCTTATCTAACCAGCACAAATGATGATGTAATATAGCAATTTGTATTATATTCAACCTGCTGACATTAACGTCCTTTTTCCCTGGCCGAACTACAGAAAAATAGAGGATATATTTAATTTTGACAAAGTGCTTTTCCCCTAGGTCAGAGTGACCTCTTTTATGGTACAGGGAAGTGGAAAACACCCATTAGGCAAAAGCTCAGAGGACCTGAAGAAATGAGAAAAACCTGTGGCTCCATGTTTATGATGTGAGATATTTGACCTCACAGAGGTCAGCACCAGGGGTGTCATTTTAAACTTGTCTTCTGACAGACTTAGACATCTTTAATATCATGCCAATATGAAGTGTCGTAGGAGTGTTGTAGAGAATGTAGTAATTCGTCAAATAAAGAGAGAAAAGACATTTACAGTGCCTCGCAAAAGTATTCATACCCCTTGAACTTTCCCAGATTTTGTCACGTTAAAACCATAAACGTAAATGTATTTTATTGAGATTTTTATGTGATAGACCAACACAAAGTGGAATGTTTTTCAAAATTCTTTGCAAATAAATGTTAAATAAGTGTGGGTGTGTTTGTATTCAATACTTTGTAGAACCAACCTTTCCTGCAATTACAGCTTCACGTGTTCTGGGTTACGTCTGTACCAGCTTTGCCCATCTAGAGAGTGAAATTTTTGTCCATTCTTCTTAGCAAAATAGCTCAAGTTCTGTCAGATTGGATGGAGAGTGTCTGCGAACATCAATTTTCAAGTCTTGCCACACAGAATCTCAATTGTATTTAGGTCCGGACTCTGAGCCAATCTAACACATGAACATGCTTTCCATTGTAGCTCTGGCTGTATGTTTAGGGTCGTTGTCCTTCTGGAAGGTGAACCTCAAGTCTTTTGCGGACTCTAACAGGGTTGGCTCCATCCAAAATGTTTGCTCTCTAGAAATGCACAGCTAGAGACATACTCCAAAAGACTTGCAGCTGTAATTGCAGCAGAAGGTGGTTCTACAGCAGTGTTTTTCAACCAGTGTGCCGCGGTACACTAGTGTGCCGTGAGAGATCGTCAGGTGTGCCGTGGGAAA
>JAOTQY010000052.1:9744942-9759277 GCA_026413445.1 Dolichallabes microphthalmus
AGTGTTCATACAAATATTTACACATTAAGTTTACTGAAAGTAAAAACAGCTGAAAGTCAGAGGACATTTCTTTTTTTGCTGAGTATATATATTTTGTAATTTAGTGTATTAAGTTGCCAGATAAAAATATTATTCTTTTGTTCTTCCTTATGCTTCCAGCTTTTAGGCATTGAGATTAAAAAGAAATCCTACTGAGTTATAATGAAACACATGCTTAACTCCACTGTACAATAAGAGTTATTTTTTTGGCACAGTAAATCATTAAAATCTTCAGATCTGTGCTTTGTACACATTACTTTGAAGTCCTGAGAACACCATAGCTAAGTAATGTGAATAATATGGATTCTAAGCATAAGCAAGTTATGACTGAATCAAACAATTAACTATGTAGCTTCTGGCCATTAATGTCTTTTAAATGGACAGTGTAAAGACTTTGTAAATATTTATCTCAGATGTGTTGGCACAGTGCAAAGAGAGTAAAATGACTCTGTAGTTACACTATACATTATAAGTTCCATTATACTGAGCAACATCAACTCTTACATTCAAAGCTTTAAAGTAACGGCCGTTATTGCGGCATCTATAGCACAGTGAATAGATATGTATAACAATTTCTGACGACTGTTTAAGGTCTCATAGTTTTTTAACACAGACTTCTCTCTCCCACTGAAAATAGAACAGATGTTGTCCTTCAGACCCCTACGTCCCTCCTCTCACCCACAGTAACCACATAGGTTACAGATAGTGCAGCTGCACAGATAGACATGGCACCAGACAGACTGATAACTGTACATACTCGTCTGGGATTTAGTTTCCAAGACCTTGGCAAATGATTGTGCAATTGTGCACACACATGTATGATAAAAGACTGGTGGTCTGTTTAACATGTCAGTCTGTATCTGTTATTCAAGGAAACAAAGATAAAAATTTGGTTTTCTCTCACATACTGTATCTGTTATTCTTTTTCTACTGACAAGGTGCTGGTTGTCCAAACATTCCGCACATTTCCACTACAAAAGGACCAGTTTTTTGGAGCCAGCCCCAAAATTGTACTTGTCTCTGCACTGGTGATGTTACGGATGTGCCCATTTAGTCATAATAACATAAAACTGAGCGTATCTCAAAGATACTGGCTACAATCACAATTTAAACATGACATGAAAAAAGCATAGGGCAGGGTTTATAAGCTAGTTCCACGGTAAACATATATTTCTTCTAGGTTTTATACTACAGTACCATATTAGCGCAGTTCTTCTATATTTAACTATGTAATAGACTATAATGGTGTATAAAGCAATAAAACATGAATATGTATTACTGATGAATACTGGTTACAAATCCATAACATACTGTACAATAGGCCCCTTAGTGTTACAGTGGTAAAGCGCTCGCCCTATCATTCCAGTAGGCTTCATCCGTCCCTGAGTGACTGGTAGTAGTAGCCTTAATTAGGAAAATTGGGAAAAAAAGGGAAAAAAATTTAGAACAACCTATTGTGCATCCAACTATGATTTTGAGCTCTCTCTAATCTCTTTTAGTTTGCCAATTATATACCGTATCGGTATATATTCTCCAAACATGCAACTCAGCATCCAATTTTTGGTGACTAACAACAAACACAACTGGTTTATTGAGAGGCAAAAGCAAGGCATGGGTATGTTCTCAGAAGGAGGACAATAGGAACTCTCCACCATTTGCTTTCCCCCCCTTTCATCCCTGAAGGTCCACAAGAGAGCTGTTTGTTGCGATTCAATGCGATCTGGGGAAACCTTTGAGAAGACACATCATGTTTAATTAAATGGTGGTAATGATCTCATTACTGGGAAGAGCTTCCCTCTGAGAATCCAGAGTTCACACACATAGTGGAGTGGTGAGACTGAGGTTAGTGGTGCAGAACAGGGCCAAGGACAGGAGAGGAAGTAAGAAGAGAGGAGAGGAGAAATGAGGAAAGGAAGGAAGGTAAGAAAAGAGGAGAGGAGAGGAGAGGAGAGGAGGTAAGAAGAGAGTGATGAAAGAAGATGAGAGGAGGTTTAAAAAAAAAAAAGGAGAGGAGAGAACACAGGACTTTTGGACAGCCACTCTAAGTCTGAAATCATCTTCCTGAATTATAAGTCTTCATAATATTTTCTTTTGTAGATAAATGAGCCTTAATGGAGAACAGAATGTCATGAATTCCTGTGAAGCCAAAGGCTCCATTCATGTAACCGTTTTTCTTTCAAGAGATGAGAGTTAATCTCTTGATATCACTAAAACAAATATTCTTTTCTCCATTCTGCAAAGTTAACCTTGTCTCAGAGTGTTTTTGTTTGGTCTGCCAGTTACTGAATTGCCTCTTACACTTTTCTGTTCAAGACAACTACATTTATAATGAGGATGTTGCAACATAAACACAAAATGGACTGTGTTAACAAGACACTATGAGATACAGTCAGACAAACCATCCTCTAATCTGCAAACTGGAAGGATAAATAATTGATTAAAGACAAATTAAAAATGATGAAGAGTGTTTGCTAAATACTTCAACCATCAATGACCACATCAAGGGACAAATTACATAGGGAGACATGGAACATGTAGTGACAGCAAAGGACCAGCTACAGAGGGTTAGAGAAAGGGGAAGGGGAGAAGGGGATACAGACAGACAGACACAGACTGAGCTGGAGGAAATAGTGATACGGCGAAGGAGGGGAATTACAGAGCATTCTCTTATCTCCAGACAGGCAGGGCCAGAGTGATAATATGCTCTGGAGACAACATCCACTCCCATCACGCACCATGACCTGCCAGCCACGAGTGTGTATATACAGGGTGGAGCACTTGACTTTACAAATAAAGTGCACTACACATCCTGATGAGTAACCATTCCTAATGACCAGGAACACATTATTTAGTAATCACTTTGCAGTTTGTAAAATTACTGCATTCAACACTGAGCAAAGGCAGATTAATTGAACGCACTAATGCCCATTTTTTAAGGTCATAGGAGCTATGATATTTGTCCGATTTAATTAAATGGTATTTGTCCAATTAAATTAGTAATGGGGAAAAAAAAATTCTGTGACATGCTGCAAAGTGTCTAAAGATAAAATATAAAAATTGGTGGCTGACAACCTCAGCAGCAACCTCATTTCCCCTCTCATCTGTTTCAATAACTCAGCATCACCAGTATAAAAATCACCGGCCTGATCATCTGCACCTGTTTCTTACGAGTTTCTTACGAGTTTATAATGTTACAAATAAAAATAAAAATCCCAACAAATAAAAATCCCCTGAATCTAATCAGATAAATCCAGGGACTGGACTGAAAATGAGAGTGAAAAACTTGCCAAACCAAAGTGTGCCAAAAAAGAAATTCAGGAAGCCTGGAAAACTATTCCTTAAAACGATTAATTTTTTTTTTTTTTTTTGTATAATACTTTTTAAAAATACATTAATAATACAAGAAAGTCTGGCTCATCGTCTTACATCAGACGATGTCACAAAGCAGCTAGATTCATGAAGGAATTCAGAATATATTCTTGGAGTTCTGTAAATAACAATGAACAGAATAAACTGGGAAGACTTGTTTTTTTTAATGTCTGCATATGTCAGTAGAAATTCATGTCTAGGTTTTTGGGTGATGATTGATTTATCCTTATAAATAAATGCAACACATCTTCTACTGCCGGTAAGAGGAGGTTTATGTATTTAACTGTATCCGGGAAGATACTGTTAAATACATAAGCCTCATCTAACTGGCAGAGGAAAAGGTGTTGTATTTATTTATAATGCTAAAATTTCATGCTACCTACCTGTCTGTAAATTGTACTTTTAATACACTGAGACATTGCACTGTATATATTAAATATTTAACCCAACACTTTTTCAACACCAGACATCCATCCATTATCTATACCACTTATTCTGCGAAAGCTCATGGGGAGTACAAGTACACATATTCTTAGACTACAGGCAATTTGAAAAGCCCAGGTTCTTGGGCTGTAGCAGGAAACCGGAGTAGCCACAGGAAACCCACCAAGCATGGGGACAACATACTGTACAAACTCCATGCACACCGATGAGAGGCGAGATTGAATACAATCCCTCCACCATGGAGGTGTGAGGCAACAGTGCTAACCACTAAGCAAAAATGCTGTACAAACACAATAGCTAATATTTTCAGCTATTACTTAATTGAATAAATTACCTACAAAATGCAGATAGGGTGTAATATGAGTACTTCTTAATTGTCAGAAGCACTTTACATTATGCAGTTGTGGATAAAACATGTAGTAGGTATCACACAGAGTGTATGATAAGAATATGAGACATTACATATCTAAGAAACAGATGTTTTTACCCAATAGAATTCACTGTCAAGTATTCATGGCTTACATTCTGTATGTATCTATATGAAGTCCATTGAGTTAATGCCTAGATTCTAGTTTGAATTACTTTGAATTAACTAAATTGGGAAGAATTGACATCTCACAGCTCTGGGGTCACGTGTTAAATCCTGAGCATGAGTTACTGGTAGTTTCTGTAGTTCCTGTAGTTCTTCCAGGTTTTGCAATTACTTCCATACCAGTAAATCGTATTGCCTAGGATATGTTGTCCCTTTGTGTGTGTGTGTGTGTGTGTGTGTGTGTGTGTGTGTGTGTACGCATATACATCTAACTTCTGCTTTTGAGGACCTTAAAAAAGTACACATTCCGCAATGTCCTTCAACTACTACCAATAAATAATGTTAAGGCTTTTTAGTAACAAGCTGAGCTATGGTCACATTCAACATGCAGAAAACATTAAGACTAATGAATCACTTGGCAGCGGCTCAGCTGAACAATGAATTTGCATTTCACACTGGAGTCTCCATAACAGTGGGACATCATTTAGAGACAACGGTCATTGAAGCGATACAGCTCTTCTGAATATTAAATAAACATATCACTGTGTTGGATGTGTAATAAGCATTTTAAAAGATTTCGGAGAATCAATAATTTATTAGCCTTCATCATTACTTCATTATTCATCATATTTTTCAATAGCGGGCTGAATGTCAAAGTTGATTTGATCTTAAGCACTTTGCCAACACATGGCAGAAAAGTATGAGTAATTCTAGAATTGTGGATACATTTTGCGTGTCCCAGATAAACCTTCTGTTATTTTTTACAACTAAAATATTATTTAACTTATTTAATTGTAAATAATAACTAAGCTAACTAAGATAATATTAAGCTATCACTAAAGATAATACTTTTATGAATATTTAGGGACATTTAAAATATTTGAAAATATTAACTTAAAGACTCCCACTACACCTATTATTGAATATCATTAAATAATTTGGTCGAATTTTTTAAATTTTTTGTGCGCTTACTCCATCAACTTACATAAACAATTGCACCAAATATCTATTTTGTATATCATATGTAATTTCAGTATTCAAAACATACATTTTGTGTCTGTCCCTATGTTCTGGTCAACTCCGTTACCTCTGGTATAAAAAGGCATAAAAATCTTTAAATCATTCATAGAAAAAGCATTTGACTTTCACCAAGTTATATCACTTTTTCTGGCAGGAAATTCTGGAAGTCATTGAGATATGTAATTATTCTTCTCTCACTAATTTGTACAAAATGTTTAGTATTATTAAAAGTGAATGAGAGATTCAGTACAATATCATAATGACAGATTTGACAGATAATTAATATACCATCATGAAAATCCAAATTCTGTTTTTGATCATGCCATGTGGTATCTGGTTTGAGGTTAGCATCTTGAGCTAAAGCACAAAATAGTGGAAAATGTCAACTCTGTTATTGTCAACTCTGTTATTGTCAACTCTGTTATTGGTTTAAAATGTCCAATAATAACAGAGTTGACAATGTGTAACAAAGTCAAATATTCCCAAATCACATTTAACCATTTTGCATCACTTTATCTTATTTATGGATTCTGGGTAATTTTGCTGTAAATTATAATTGTTTTATACATCATTAGGATTATCTAATCAGCAGCTGTCAGCAGCAGAAAGGCAAAGGCAATACAGGGCATGGTGAGATGCCAACCCTGTACGGAAGGCGGACAATTTGAAAAAAGACAGAGAGAGATGGCACAAAAGAAAAAATGCATTTTGGCATTTTGTCTTTGGACAGTAGTGTATAATCAAATGTGATGTTAATTTTTTTCGAGACCATTGTTGAGGTCAATGAGACGCATACAAAGGTGACATGCATCCAAAAAGTTGGGGGAAATCGCTTCTTCTGGCCAAACCATGAGGATACTTTGTGGTATCTCTTTGATGATGTCCTCAGAATCATCCCTCAACCAATTCTAGTGATGGCGAATCATGTAGAAATAAACACGGACATATGGACAGAAATTGCCAATCACTTATTTGCATGATCAGAGTGTGAGGGAGCAGCTATTGCATTTTATATTCTCGATCAGTAATGCATGAGATACATGCAGTTAATTTTCAACTTCACGAAAGAGCTGTAATTCACATTTATTTTTTAGGATTACATCGTTGTTTTATATTTAAAATGGTTTCAATAGTTTGAGTCTTGCAGAAAAAAATAGTTTTTGGTCTTTTAACTATGGGTGGTCAACTCTGTTATTGATATCAGCTCTGTTACCCCTCAATGTCAACTCTGTTTGTTTAAGGTTTTACTTAAAAAAAAAAATCATTACATGTATTTTATTGTTAGCAAATTGATCAGAAGCGGATTAGCCTAACTAGTACTCTTACTACGTGAAATATTACAGAATTTCATAACTGCTTAATGCTATGCTTGGAGAAAATGTGCCACAGCGTGGCAACTTTTCGGTTAAATGTGTTGATATTTTTACTCCAAAACAAAAAATGTTTAAATATTTTAAATATTTAGATATTTAAAATCTTACAAGTTTAAGATCAGCAAATATAGAAAATGGTAAATTTGAAGTGTGTTCTATGAAAATAAACTAGTATAACCAAAAAAAAATAAAAAATCCCTTTTTTCCCCTCTAGTTTGAAATGTACCCACACTTCTGGAATTAGTCATATAAATGTATATACAGTCATATATACAGTAGTTGAATATTCATAATGTAGTGCGTTTACTGATATACAAGAACCTTAATTATATATATTTTTTAATTACTTACTGAAAAAGATTACAATGTGCAGTGTATTTGTGCTGATGCCTAACTATAATCACACATTAATTGTCAATTTATTATAAGTGAGATAATCTTAGTTGAAGATATTATATAGAATATCTGGAGGTGCAAGGCGACAGTGCTAACCACTACACCACCGTGCCGCCGCTTTCCTAATTAATCTTTGATATTGTGGCACAAAGTAAGTGCCATTAAAAACGCAGCAAGCTTGCAAATCTTCCGTAGCGCTGATCCATAGCCCTGCTGCCATTATACTGTTTGCTTTGGGCAGTTTTCTTGGCTATGAGCCACAAGACCTTTTGGCAGCTAATATAGGATGAAATGGATAATTCTTATGTAAATATTAAGCACAATAAGTTGGGGGATGAGGCTAAAATGCTCTATATACAGACATGACATGAAGGTACAGATATTTCAAAGATATATAGATAAAGTAACTAAACAGACACCCTTATAAAAGCACATCACCTTTATAAAAGAAGTGTGCAGTATGCTTCAAAGTCATTCGCACCTGCGCGTGTGTGTGTGTGTGTGTGTGTGTGTGTGTGTGTGTGTGGAAGAGGGCGCAGAAGGGTTTGAGGACTGTCTGCTGGTTTGCTCAAGGCTGTCTTTGGTGGTCTCCCTCATCTCTCCCTCAGGGACATTCTCTCTAGCCAATATAAACAGAGATTAAATAATGGCCTCGACCCATGTTGCCCCCTCTCATCCTCTGTCAGTAGTACATACACAGACACACACAGACACACAGACACACAGACCACAGGGTGTGTTTTGAGTTTCTAGTAATCTCTGAATAGTCCTTGTTTGTGGATAGTGATTATATGGCAGTGTGCTCTTTGAGACATTAGACACACACACACGTGCGCACGCAGAAGGGACTCACCTTCTGACACTACACTGACTGTGACGGATAAACATAAATATTTGCTCAGGATTTGGATCAGCTACTGGGATTTGGCTAGGTTTAGTTTAGATCAATTGATATTCTGATCAAATTACAAGACCTAATATTTGAGATCATAAGATCACACAAATGTGCCCTAAGTCACGACTGTTTCCTACTTAGTACCTGCATGATTAACAACAGGCTAATAGGAAAAATATATTCCGTAAGTGTAATTGTACATTATAGGTGAGGAGGCTGTAATGAGCCTGATATCACTAAGAGCAACTTTGAGAAAAAGAGAATTACCTGGATCAATAAGCCAAATATTATAATGCAGTTTGAAAGCACTATCTGTTGAAATAGCCACTTTCAAGGAGTTTAATGGTGCATTTGCTAAGTTTCATTATCTCAGACTACTGTTGAAGCTGTCCGTGTGGACAGTCTAACGGAGAAAAAAAGAAATGCAAGTCTTCGATTTTTGAGCAATCAACAGAGTTTGAAAAAACACAATGCATTTCAATTTGAGTGGAACATTTCTGGAAATGAACAATCCACACAACAATCGTCTTTAAATGTTTTGTATGCAATAAAGGTTTAACTAGTGAATCTTCTGCATCATGTATTTTAATATTATTTATAGGTTTATGCAGATATAAAGTCTAATAACTTACATCCTACATTCACATTAAGGTAGCTTTCATTTAAAGGAAAATATATATAGTTATATATGTGAGAAATTAAATTAGGGCACAAAACCTATTTCAAAAAGTATTTTCAAATGCCAGTACAGACCAATACATTATTTCATGATTTCTTTTTAAGGCATATTTGCAGTTACTTATGTAACAGTTTCTTTTTAAGTGCAACTTGGTGCACCATGTTTATAACACAGCAGTTTTACCTTCCTACACCAGATACACCACCAGAAAAGCAGAAACTTGGCACATACAAATGCTCTTATGTGTTAAAGAATGAGTCTAACTCCATGTGCGTGTTACCACTCAGTCTGAATTATTTACAAACTCCATGAAACATTCTTATAAGAACAAAGGGAATGAGAGAAAACATCTGAACTGTACTAGGGAAGAAAGTATGTACACACAATATTTTTATGTATTTTTTTGTACCTAGCATCACCACTAAAAATAATAAAATTAAGGAATTTATTTAAACCCAAATACCATTAAGATTATGTATGTATACAGTAGGGCTGCACGATATATCGAAAAAATATCGTTATCGCGATAATGGCATATGCGATAACCATATCGCAAAGAGTTGCNNNTATATCGCAAGAAATATCGTTATCGCAATATTCAACAACCATATCGCATATTTTCCTAATATCGTGCAGCCCTAATATACAGGGTTGTGGTGAGCCTGGAGCCTAATCCAGGAGACTTAGGGCACGAGGCATGGTACATCCTGGACATGCACACACTACAGGCAATTTAGTAAAGCCAATTAGCCTAATCTGCAGGTCCTTGGACTGTTGGAGAAAACCCACCAAGCACGGGGAGAAAATGCAAACTCCATGCACACAGAGACGGAAATCAACCCTGGCCGGGAATCAAACCCGGACCCTGGAGGTGCAAGCTGTCAGGGCCACCATACCACCATGCCGGCCCATTAAGATGGTATTACCAGCAAATCATTAAGATCCTTTAGCCACAGAGTCCAAGTACCTACATAAGATTTAAATATTGATTGTTTATGTTTGTGAGGAACTTCCCAACTTCCTTCAGACTGAAGAATATAATCAGGCCAATGTGGGTCACAGTTGGAATGTCGGAACGGTTTGCGCTCTGGGTACTGGAAGTTGAATGTAACCTATAAGCTGTGAACTACTCCTATCTCAACAAGTTTGAAAACTCTGCTAAGGGGTTGGTCCAGCTTGGGCCGTTATTATGGCCCTGAGCTAGTAGTTACACGATCATTGCTTGTAGCTGCCTGACGTGTGTTCTCTCTTTAAATGGAGCAAGGCATTAAATTCCCTGCAATTGAAGTTTGTCAGTCTCTCTTTGATGTTGGTAACATCATTTTGGATAATGATTTAACAGGATTAAGATGTACTGAAATACAATTTTGGAAACAAAACTCATACAGAGTTCTTCCTGTTCTATCCTTACCCAACCTCAGATTGCCTGTGTATATCCTGCACCAGACTTACAATCACCATCACAATCCTTGTGCTCTGGTTTTGTGCCACTATTTATTATATTTTATCTCTTGACAGAAAGCGAGGCTTTGAAAACATATTAACGGATTACAACAAGGTTCCAATATCATTGTTTGTCAGATTAGTTAACATTAACAAACAATGAACATGAATAAACCATTAGCAAAGTTACAGACTGCTAACATGAATCAAATAGTATTATTAAAATAGAATTTCTGTTTTATATATAGATGTCAACACCATCAGATGTGTGCCAACACCGTCAGGTAGGAATTTTTGGAGTTTATGTATTTATATTTTTAGTAAATTGTTCCTACAATAGTGTATTTCTAATGAAATATTACATTTCTTAACAATGAGGAAGATTTAGTTAATATGATTATTACTTCACTGTTTTTAAAAAAATCAAGCATGGATTTTTCGTAATAACTTAGAGGAAGCCAGTTTTTATTATTAGACAATATTGTCAAGATTTTCAAGAAAATCTAATATAATTTAAATACATCTTTCAATGTCTGACCGTGTTGCCAAAAATCCTTTTAATGCACTGAAAACGTTGTCATTTGTACAAAAAATTTACAAAAACTACATTTTCTGAAACTGATCGTTCTAAAACAAGGTTTGATAAACCATACCTCACCGTTGAACAATATATGTCCAGGTTCTTAAGAATGACTGATATGTAAAACACATACAAGTATATGAAGAAGTGAGACAGTAAAAATGCAGAAAAATAAAAATAGAAAATCTTCTATATGAGGCAGTTAAGACAAAGGCTCAATAGAAACCCATGATAGAGAGAATAAAAATAGCAGGGTATGCCTCGCACACCATAAAACATTCATGCTGTGTGGTCTGTCTGCCTGGTTAAGGGCTGTGGTTGTGCTAAGAAAGCAGTTATACTTTTCCTCCACCTCATCTCACCAGTGTGTAGCTCTGTGAGTCAGGATGGAACCATCGCCCCATGTTGCTGCTGAGTGTGGAGGGCGAGGTGGGCGATTAGGAGGCGCTCAGCCTCGCTTATTAAAGTTTGGTTTCTTTGAGGGGGAGGTGGGGTGGTCTTTTGGAGTCAAAAAGGAGCTAATTTTAACTGTCACTCAAAATAAATAACGCCAGCTCCCTACTGCTCAGCACTTACATCGGCGTAATAGTGCAGCCTTAAGCTGAAACCACTTCCCAGGTTCATGGTTTGGGTAATGAAACATGCCATTCGGTACGAGGTACATGCCTGCTGACTAAATCCATCCGCTTAGCCGTAGCAAACTAATGGATTATGTTACTCTAGATGCCTCGGAGATCAACAGTGAAACTGTAAAATTGGTTCAACGATCTAGATTTAAACAAATGTGTGTCGTTAACAAAGTTGACATTCATTATGATCATCGTGAGTTATCACTTTCATTAAAAGGATGTTAAAAACTGTACAAGAGGAAAGATTACAGAAGGAAGTTTGCAAGATGAATGGCGAGAGGAACAGCAGGAGACAAAAGGAAGTGTGAGAAGCACGGTGATGGACGGGGAGTCAACAAGCAGACGTGGGGATGGAGAAAGAGAAAAGTTTGTTTCTCATGCAGCCTCCCCCACCAGTAACCTGATAGCATAATGAGCTCCGACTCCCTGCCAACGACTTCCCTTTCCCTCACATTCACAAACACACACACATCATACACACATATACACAAACATGCATGCATACTGTACACATGCATACCCACTTACACAGATATACACAATTAGAATTTTTTAGATGTTTGCTGCTTGTTGTACTTTTATTAAACAATGGTGAACTCATTGAAATGCCACTTGTGGTACATTTTAAACGTCTTGTTTTTAACACAGGTAGAAAGGAAGCACCAAGTACTTGAGGAATGACAGCCTTTGTGTTAATGTAATTTAGAAATCACAGCCCAAGGCGGGGATGGTGGGTGTACAATAGCGTGTGTGTCAATCAAGGAGAAAGACGAAAGTTTATATGAAAAGCTGGTGTTGCCTGTTTTGAATCAGTATTATCACCCTGAACTTCCGAGTTACCTCAATCTAACAGGAAGGAACACGAGATGGAAGTTGAGGATTGCCCGTCAATTGAATTATCATCAACAACACTGTTTATGTTTGTGTTCTGTTTCCTCTAGTGTGTCCTGCCTGTACTTTTTACATTCACAGGGGGAGTGTGTACCAGCACATGATTTCTTCTGCTGTAGGAAATTTGAGGCTGTTTCAGACTTCAGAAAAGAAGAGTTTATTGTTTACGCTCTTTACAAAGATCTGACATCACCAGCCAAGATACAAATAAGGGCAAAGATGGAAAGTGCCAAGAGGGAAGACAAACACATACACACAGATTTGTTTCATTTGGGGAAACCCATTGTATTTTCCATTATTACAAAAATATGGCATTGTTTATAATGATCACATGTAATACTTGCCAGAGCTGAAAACTGAGATTTTGTTGGTTAGATAGGAAGTGTGTGTGTGTGTCCAACACAGTACAACATGAGCAAATAATAACCGTGGTCATTGATAGTAACATCATATAGATCTTTGTCATCCATCTTGAATGTCGTTGTCAGGAACACAACCGTTTGTAAAACTACAAACTATAATGTAGTACAGTACATATTTCAGTCTAATATACCTCATTAAAGTTACTCTTTGTAACCTGTGTATTATGTGAGAAGGAAGGAAATGCTGTTGTTTGATGGAATGGTGTGATGTGTACAACTTCCGAGGTGATCATTTTGCTCTAACAGAACACGTGAAGCTCATCTGAAGTGATGTTTCCTTTTCTATCACAGCAATTTAATATTTATTTAATTTTTTCAGTCATTAAGATTAGTACATCATACTTTTATTAGCTTTACATGTGTGAATAATGATGTGGGACATCCACATGACAAGTTCCCGTTATGAATTACATACTGCATCTTCATTTCCTCACCAACCTCTTAAGGTTAAATATACAAAAATGCCATTATTACACACGGGGAAAAAAAGCACAGAGTTCTCTGACTTGTTGAAGAGGAAACATAACACTACACATTGCTGCCATAATTCAATTCAGGTTCTTAAAAAGGGCATAGATAACTGTTGAAGTGTGTATAAATTTTTGGGGGGCCCTAAAAAAAAAACCCTGTTTCTCGGTCTAGATCACTACACACTATTGTGGGGAAGACTGCTGACTTGATAGTTGTACAGAAGAAGATTATTGATTGGCTCCACAAGTAGAATAAGCCATGGAAAGTGCTGATGGAAAAGTTTGGTAGGAAAAGGTGCCAAAGCAACAGGAATGATCGTAGCGCTAAGAAGATTGTCAAGCAAAGCCGATTCAAGACCCTGAGAGAGCTTCGCAAGGAAGGGAGTGAAGCTGGAGTTAGTGCATCCAGAGCCACTACAAACAGATTTCTTCAGGATCAAGCCAGTCCTTAAACAAAGACAACATCAGAAGGATCTTTCGGTCTTTTTAGAAGAAAGTAAGTTTTGCATTTCATTTGGAAATCAAGGTCCCCGTAGTCTGGAGGAAGAGTGGAGAAGCAAAGTCCAAGTTGCTTGAAGTCCTGGGTGAAGCTTCCACACTCTGTGAATTGTTTGAATTGAGGTGCCCTGTCTTCTGCTGGTGTGTGTCCACTGTGTTTTTATTGCATTCACCTACCAGAGGATTTTAAAGCACTTCATGCTTCTGTCTGCTGACAAGCATGGAAATGAAAATTTCCTTTACATGCAGGACTTTCTGTTTCAGACAAACAGTCCATATAAACTCATTCCTCTCAGACTATAGAACTAACCACAGAAAACAACATTAAAAATGAGGACATTGTGAATCGCGAAATATTTTTGAATTATAGTACACGCACAAAGTTTTACAAATCTCATGCACTGTTTTCATTTTTCAGCTGAGCATGTCAGTTTTATATTTGAGTAGATGATCTTCATGTTCCTTTCATTCTTAACACTAACAAATTTGCTCCAGAATAGCCAAAGTGAGACATATGACCTGCTCAGAGGTCTTCAGTCTTAACCTTTTTAGAGGTGTGTGTGCGGTGGATGTGTGAGGTATAGGCTGTAAGTTTAACAGCAAAGGTTGCTCTAAGAGAACTCATAAATATTTCACCGAGATCTTGACCTTGCAG
>JAOTQY010000052.1:9798703-9815598 GCA_026413445.1 Dolichallabes microphthalmus
ATTAACGGGGAGCGGGGTTTAAGCAAGGGGCGGGGCGTTAGCGGCACCGTAAACAGTAGAAATTTAAAAGAAAATACGAGATGTGGCGACGCTGAAGCGGTGATTTTAGTTTTCGGTCTCCTCTGCGTGCAGGAAAGCGTGCAGCGCCATTGTCCCAGAGAGTCCTTCCTCCTCCAAACTCTACGTCAGCGGGGGGCGGGGTATGGGCGCGGAGGCGGAGTTTCGAGAAGGGAGCACTCGGTCTACACGGCGCTGCAGCGGCCATTTTCGCTCTGTGCTCCGGGATTTCTGATTTTGTTTACCACATTTTCTCATTTTTAATCGGCCGGCTGTTTCGATCATCGCTGATGCGTTCGAGTAATCGATTGATCGAGTAATCGTGCACATCCCTAACAATGACCATTGTTAAAAGCACTATATAAATAAAATTGAATAGAAAAGTTAAAATGTTCGTTCTTTGTACAGTGATGGAACTCATGTCTAGGCATTGCCATTACACAAAACTAATCAACACCTGACCATTTTAGCATGACAATACCATGTCAGTGCTAAAACACCATGCTAAAAACAGGCCTCAAGAACGAAACAAAAACACGTGACCATTACTGCTTGCTGCATATGGAAAAAGCTAGTGGTTTGCTCTCCATGGCAAAACTGAGACAACCATACCCTCTGAAATCCGCACCAGAAAAAATAGTATACCTTTTCCAAATCACATACTTGCTTAATATGTTGCCGTACAAACATTCCTACAAAAGTAGAAAACAAAACATGATTGAATGTTCTGAAGGCAATAACATGTGTACAGTAGTATCAACCTTTTGCACGTGATGCCATGGTCCTACCCACTTGTGGACGTCACTTACCAGAGCCAAACTTTCAGTGAATACAACACATCCGCTAACATTTTCATCTTAAAACACAATTTGTCTCCTTAGTAACTGCTTCTAAGTCGTTCTGAATTTCATGGACATCCACTTCGTGTTCCACAGCTAACCAGCGTCTATAACAGAAGGCTGAATGCCAAATCCATCTCTAACCCCAGAATAAGGGCAATAAACATGGTGTGTGGAAGAAGGCATTCAACCAACTTACACAGTTCTCTAGCTTCCCACTTTACGCTATTTGTGATTAAACCCCAGAACAGTTAGTAAGCTATAAATTAGAACGTTTGAAATGTCAGTATTGGTTAACGATACCTGCAGATCTTTTCATGAAGCATAAAGAACAGCGTATTCAATAGCATCATCTCATTTGCAACAGACGTACGGAATGAGCTAATGCTAACACTAGGAAATGCCACCAAATCCAAGAGGAATTGCATGTTCGTACACCGTCTGAGGTAATCATGAATTAAACTCCGTGCAAATTAATATCCTTATTGCCCCCTTGATCCATTTACACACACACACTTCACTTTTGAATAAATTACAAAGTCCACCACAACATACTGCATATGAAAATAACCAGCAGAAAAGAAGCCATCAATTGCTAGGTTATTTTATCTGTGTGACAAGTCATCGGGTAATCTGGTAGTTAATCTTGTCAGATAACCTTTGTTATTTTAGCACTGAAATACACCTCGAACGTAATTACAGTATCAACAAATGTACGTACGTAGTATCTTAAAGTCTAGTAATGGTGCTTTTGTCATTCACTATTGTGACCAACATCATGATAGCCACAGATCAGCAAAAGATCAATACACAACCTATCTTCACAAACTATATCTTCTACAGATCTTGTGTTATCCGTTATTCAGGGAGATATGGGAGCAAACATCAAGTCTCCTAAACAGACCAAAACTAACACAAACTAACACAAAAAGGCATATTTGACGGATGCTATAAAGCACTTCTGTAACATATGTTTTGCTGAATAAAAGTCTCTATGAAATTCCGATAAGTTAAAAACTCTGTCCAGGCGTTCTTTTGTTAAATGTTTTGCTACATGCCAACAGAAAAATAACCAATTCCAAATATTAACTTATTTAACTCTGGATTTCCAAAAACAACATCATTCAAGATGCCATGTGAGCTAAAGTCTGCGTATATCTGCTGTCATGTACCAAATGCACAAACTCTTGCTCACTGGTGCACAAGGTCCATTACCAGAATATCACTCTAAAGTGACCAAAACAATAGGGAAAGACAATTCATTTATAAGTGATTTCCGGTAAACAAAATTCACAGAAATCTATCAGAATACACTAGTTGACAAATAAAATTTGAATTTGAAATTTGATTTACATTTGGGAGAGAAAAGCAAAAACGAAATAGATAAGCTTCAAGCACCGTACTTTATAAACATTCCGGAAATAAAAAATTTCCAACACAGTCACCTAAGATTGAGATGTGCACCTTAAGCGCAAAGCATAAGCCCATATATGATGCTCTGCCATAGTTTTCCAGTTCAAACTTTATTCAATATCACTATCTACAAAGATGTCTTGACTGTGCATCTGTAGTTTCACATACGTGTTTGCACAAAAATGACACGGATTTATTTTTTCTCTTTTTTTTAAAGAAAGTTTCCTGTATCCACCAAAGGCTGCACTGCTTTGTGTAATTTACTGAGCTGTATTGTAATTACAGCTGGCCCAACTTCAGTTGTCCTCACCCTCTATGCTTAATTAACAAGGCTGTACATTGAAGATGGGCTCTCTTCATCAAAATTAAGGTTTGTGTGTCAGCAGGATGTGTGTTCCTATGATTTATGTGATGTCATATGCGGCAAAAAAGTGCATCAGTAAAATCTGAGGGGGGGGGGGGGGACACCCCACTCCAAATGCCTTGTTGTGTGCCACTCTGGGAATCTTTTCATTTAACATTCTCAAAAAGAAATGGATAGGTTGGGTTTTAACAAATACAGATGAATATATTACAGTCTGGATCACTGAATATAAAATAAAAATTCAGAAAAACATACTACATAACATGCTGGACATTTAAATTTGAGGATGATCACTACCAGTCAAACATTTGGACACTCCTAACTACATGGTCTTTCCTGATTTTTATTTCTTTCTACATTGTAAACCAATGTTGAATCACTTTTGAACAGTTGATATTGAGATACGACTGCTAATTTCTGATTTTTGAGGCTGGTAACTTTAAATGAACTTCTTTGCAGCAGAGGTAAGTTTTGCTCTTGCTTTCCTTCTTCATGAGAGCCAGTATTAAACTGGCTTCATGGGTTTTACAAAGGCACTTGACAATACTGTTTTTGCAAGAGCTATCAAACAACTGACTGCTCTTGCTTTACATAATTCCATACATACTATTTCATATATATACACACACATATAGTTTGGGGTAGGGGGGGCTTGGTTGTGTCCAAACATTTGACTGGTACTTTACATCTAACACGTAAACATTAATTCTGAGTTTTCAGAACCAGTAGGCAAACAAACCAACTCCAATGTTCATTTGCCTTCTAATGTTTGTTTCAATGTATGAAGCCCTGTTTCCAAATCTCAGAAAAACTGTGAATTTAAATCTCTATGTCTGTTTTCTGTCCAACAATACTTGCTTTGCTGTGCGAGTAATAAGATATTCCAGGACTGCACAAAACTAAAGTTTTTCCTGTATTGTTCAAATTTAAATAGAGTTAAAAATATGCGCAATATTATAGAGATTAACTTGGGTTTAAACTCCATTGAGAATGAAAAAGCTTTTGCTTTGCATCATGCAGAAAAAAAAATCTCTCTCTACTATTCTGTCATTTGTGCAAACTTGTCCATTTAGCTTGAGTTCTGGTCAGTTACGGTTAATGGTAAAGTGAAAAGAAGGTTACCCAAAATAAATTGTGGGCATTTCAGAGATTGTATTGTTAAAATGTAAACCATTCTGAGATTAAAGCATACCTTTCAAGTTCATTACTCTCCAAGAGACCTGCGAGACCTTTTTACTTTTTTGTTGGACCAAAGCATGATCTAACAAAAAATAAATGTCTTCACTAGCGGTTCTTATTTACACGATTAGCCCAGAAAGTAATTTAAAAACAGAGGGCAAAGATCATCCTCCTCCGCTTAGCATTACACCTACTTCATAATACCTGTTCCGAGTAATTTAATTTCTGAAATTTACAGTGCTTTGAGTTAATATTCTATTTGAATACGAGATATTCAAGCATTTCTTAGGTACTATTCAAATAGCGGGAGTTTTCAGATATGCGTCACCAGCAGACTTCTGCAAGAAGTGCAAGAGATTGCACAGGATAAGAGGTGGGAGTGTGTATGCCTTGTCATCACACCAAAAGTGTTTCATGTGCAACATGTACATCTCATGTTGGGATTGATTATGAGGAGGCTATACCCATGTGCGCACACCCACAGCCACATGAAATTCCTCTAAAATGTTCGGATATCCTTCAGCAATTCGAGCTTTACAAATGATGACAAAAAAAACCCGCTTCTTTTAGTATCTCTAATTTTTAATGCCATATCTAGTTTCCCACAAGATGTTACAGAGTCTAAACCATACATCAAATCAGTTTCTTTCTAAGAGATATTTTAAGGTAACTAAAAGACGGGAGTAAATTTTCCAGACACGTTCATTTCTTCACAGACAGCTCTGTCACAACAATTCAATGAGATGCTTTCCAACTAAAGGTGCATTATCGAAACTGGTGGCAGAAAGTGTTTCGTTCCTCCGGCGAACGCAACTGCTACTCAGCTGCACCTGCAAACCACTCGTTGTGTTGGTACACACTATACTTTGCTACCCTGTTAAATCTGAATTCCTGTTTCTGATGATACATCATTGCACATCGACTTCAATTATGGCTTCTGTTTCTGGGTGCAGTCCACTTGTCTAGACGGACATTTGAATGCTAAATTGGCATTCACTAAGTCAGGATTAATGCAAACTGCTTGCACACATTGTCTAGCTGTTCAACTTGTAGCATTGTGTATTCAATACTAAGCTGTCCTGAAACTCAACTGTCACAGTTACTGTTGTGTGGCAGTAAAAGTATCTCAAACCATTAAGTCAGCACTGGTCAGTTATTTACGGACAAACTGGTCCGTTTCGTGGGGCACAGGATAAGGGGTATGCGTGTGTGAGTGAGAGAGACACAGAGAGAGGGATCATACCTCCGTCTCGGTCTCTGGCCCGGTGGAGATGTGTGGATTTAGCTCTGCTGTGTGCACTGCTCTCAGTGTGCTTGTTGTCAGGACTGTCTGATCTGCGCAACATCTTGCACGGCGGCGTGGCCTCGCTGCTCTCTCGTGTCTTCTCATGCCGGGGATCACCACCACCTGGGTGACTCTTCGACGTGTATTTAAAAGTCTGCAAAAGGCAAAGATATGATGCATTCCTGTCTTCAGCATACGCTCATATACATTCTGTAGGCATACACATTTATCCAATAGCTGATCAACATCACATTCATAAACACTCTGGCAGTGCTCAGGTGAAGCTCATGGCCTGACAGGCATGTTTTTAACACAAGTTAAATACACGTCGTGCTTCTAAGAGTTTAAGTTCTTTAACGGCGTGTGAATTTCACTGTAGTCACCAACAGTAAACACCGGTCTGCATGTTGTTTATAATCGACTCCGCGTCTATATATTTACATGTCAGCTCTTACGAATAATTCACGCTGATTTACTTGTTCGTTTATTATAATTTAAATTTGTGTCGATTATCAAATTTAAAGTGTTTTTTTTTAATCAGTCAACCAGGCCTTATCTTAGCCAGCTAACTTCATATCTCACCGCTAGCATTAGCTTCTGAAACTCGTTAACGTTCCACCGCAAAGCATTAGCATTAGCTCAAGGGAAATTCGACGCGCAGGATTATCACAGGAATAACCGAATAAAAACGAGCAACCGTCGCGGTGTAAATGCTGTACGTTCATTTTCGACGGATATCGTAGTCGGCTTGTGACTTTCTCGCCTGTTTTTGCGCACAGCGGCCTGTAATGCTCCCGAAGCCTGCGCCAGAGTGGCCCTTTTAATCAGATTTGTTTGAGCCTAGCTTAGCGCTCGCTACCTGGTAGGGCTGAGAGTCCCTTCGGTCGTTGCACCTAGAAATAGAGAGAAAACTGGTTAGAGACACGAAAAAAAACATGCAGGTTTGTAGTTCAACAACTAAACAAGCTGCATACGCTCCACTGCCTAAGTTTCTACTTATTTTGGTTTACTAAAAATGGCGGACTGTCAAAGAGGAGAAGGAAAAAGGAGGAAAAAAATCGTAGTGCAAAAAATATAGGTCTTTACCCATCGCCGAGTCTCGGTTGTTTCCTTGTATACATTACCATCAATGCCGTGTTAGTGTGTGCGTGAAGTAGATGTGAAAGATGGGCTGCTTATACGAGTTTTTGTTTTAGGATATCGAAAACCCGATCTCATCTATTATTTCAAGAGTTCTGGCTATATGAGTCGCTCTCGGCCTGTGCTAGTCGGAAGAGCGCCCTCGGTCCATGTCCCTCTCCCACACCAAACTCTCTGCCTCGACATCGCACCGCCCCTTCTCGCTTACATCCGGGTGATTCGCCCTATACATCGCCCCGCCCCGTTCAACTTCATCCGGGACGTTTGTCGCAACATCGGCTGCAATCGGCTGTAGTCGGCCGTTTTCGTCACGTTGCCAAAAGGAAAGGCGACTGCGCCTCTGCGTGGTTTTACGGAATTGAGTTGCAGTTTTACTCTGCTTTACTTTTGCAAAATGTATTTATTTACCTTACTTCGCGTTACTCTTCAGAATGGATGATATATATATATATATATATTTTTTTTTTTTTTACCATATTATGCTTTACTTATTTAGGCAATTGTATAATAGCAGCCGACATGATGACAGTACTGTAATAGCTTTATTCACTTTTTGTGAATCTCATACTCACTCTCTCATTTTTTATACCGCATATCCTGTATACAGAGGGTGGGGTGGGGTGCTGGAGCCTATATCACAAGATTTAGGGCACAAGGGTGCCAATCAATCGCATGTGCACATATACAGGAACACTAAATAGACTACTCTGCATGTAGAAGGAAACCAGAGTCCCCGGAGAAAACCCACCAAACATGGGAAGAATATGCAAAAGGCGACGACGATCTATTGCCTGTTACGTATGGCTTGGACAAGACTGGATAGTCTAAAATGTGAATCTTTCATAATCTATAGATTGGTCATTTTTTTGTAAGAACATGAAACTACCATTAAAAAAAAAGGTTATATTTTATGCATACTGTATCTTTTCTTCCCATCTTAAAGCAACATTGGAACTCATGATACATACAATACTGCTTTCTTTACTGTCCATTTAAACTATGTTTATTGTAAATGCATGTAAAAAAATAGTTTATTGTACTATGTAAATTTTCCATATAATTAATATTCATCACAACTGGAATAGAGTATGACCAGTTTTGCACTCTGAACCATCACTAATAACCTCATACAGTATACCTTGCATCAGTGGTGCTATTGAAAGTAATTTATTGTGCTACATACTGTACATCTGTGGTGTAAATATGTAATAGGGAACTTATTTCACACATCGTTTTCATAAAATGTACCGGTAATTAGCATTCCATAGGCATGCCAAAAACACTAAAAATACACACACACAAAAAAAAAGGAAGCCTTTTTCCCCCCACCAAAAACAATGCATTTATAGATCATAAAATATTAAATAATCTATTTTACATATTGCAAATTAGACTGTAAATGATTAAAATTTGAGAAAAACAAACAATCTTCTATTCCAAAAACTAAAAAGACCCAGGCAAAAAATGAATTAGTGATGATTCTTTATTTGAACTTCTAAATAAATACTTGACAAAGATACACAATAACATCATAATAACAATGATTAACAACGCCACATGCGGGCACTAATAAATCATCAGAAAAGGCATCCAGTTCGTCATAAACTTGTAGAAAAGTCTCAGATTATCTGCAGAGATTTGCTCTCTGACTGAGGTGCCTTTCTTTATTTTTTTTTCTTTAACTCAAGCAGGGAAGGCATCAGGGCTCATTCTTATGACCGGTACTTTAGGCTGATACAGAATAAAACCCTTCATTCTAACACCACATGGGGAAAAAGGAAATCCTTTTTGAGTTTTGGGTAAACTATGGACCTAGCCACAGAGAAAACACACATATTGCACTATTAGTGTTTATCTACCAATGCTGCTGATTAAATGCCGAGACATTGTAGGAACACATACATCACGTAACTATCTAAGAAAAGAAGGAATGTTGGTGTAATCCATTTGAAGTCAAACACAAAACATAGCAAGATTTCACATATTTGTCTTCATTATACAGATAAGCACAGAAGCTGCATTCAACTTTAGAGAATACAGTAATATTAGAGAAGGGTATCTGGAATGAAGAAATGGTGCGTTTTCCCATCAGTCAGGTAAGCCTTTACTGTCTTGCTTTCGGGTTAACATGTGCATACAATACAAACTTTCACATTTCAAATGTAAAAATTGCATTTTTCTCATCTTTTTGCATTTCCAGTTAACTTTTTCTGCAATAATGGCTCCAACTCTGATGTGAAGTACACATTTCGCCCCCTCATATACCCAGCAAATACATGATTGTTGCAACAAGACATTAACACCAGGGTTAAGATGACGGCAGGCAAATAGAGTTAATAATGACTGGAACATTAGTAACTTGATTTAGAAATCACTGTGTATATTTAAATGTATGAACGATTGGGTTTATGATGAGGATTTGGCTACATGGTAATTATGAAATGATTAGATGGATTCTGAAGTCATTGTACCACTTTTGCACACCATTAAAAGCTGTTTAGATTTTGCACTAGTATCTAGGCACTATTAAATGTCACAATATTTATTTTAAAACAAAGTGACACTTAAAATAATTCTCAATACACAATAAAGTATAAGAAATGCTGGAGATCAGCACATGACTAATAAAATGTTTTCATAACAAAAAAATTATAATTTGGGATCAGGATAGGATATGTATTCTGCATTAGAGGCCAAATACTTTCTGCTTTCTCTCATGCAGGATAGGATAAGATTAAGGCTGACTGCATTATGGATGGACAGTGAGAAGATAAGGAGAAAGGAAAGAAAAGAAAAAAACAACAGCTTGGAATACAGTGATCGAGCTTAACCCTCTCTGATGCTCAGTCGTGGCTCTGCCAGCGAGCTGTGCATGATGCTTGTGATGGACTCAACTCCTGCCCCCTGCAGGAAGGAACGATGGTCCCCATCGATCACATGAACCGAAATCTTCCCATCACACACCTGCACACAACCCATAAGTACAAATTTTAAATGCATATTGCATATTCCATTTTTCCTATGTCTATTATAATTCAAATTATTATATACAAGGGGTTAGCCAATACTCGCCTCATGCAGTTTGTAGTCAGCTCCCAGTCTGTTTCCGTACTCACTGCTGGATTTGGCCCTAAGCAGGGCGATGTTGCCGTGGTATTTGGTAGATGGGATATAGCCGTCAGCAGCTTTCAGTTTGTAATAGAATGAGGAGGCGGCAAAGTAAAGGGAGTCACGATTAATGCCCTTATGACTGGAAGTGATCAGATCCACTGCATGGTTCACTCGAGCCTCCAGATCTTTCAAAGGCAGCAACATCTCCAAGAGCTACAAATGTGGAAGGGGATTACATTGAGTTTAGACACGGAGTAGTGTAACTTGTTCGAATAAAAGTGGTCTGTGCTGAAATTTAACTGAGCTCACTAGCGGAACTCAATTTTGTTGTACAGTAATGTGCAAAAGTCTTGAGCCATCACTCATTTCTTCATATTAAATGTAATTAAATGAATATTAGCAATTCAATTAAAGAAACTGGAACAAATGTTTTACTGTCACAGGCTGCAGAGTGCCTAAACATAATAGTAATAATAATACATTTTATTAATAATGCACTTTATATTTGAAGCAAATCTCAAAGTGCTACAAATTATTTCAAACCAAGTTTTAAAATTTGATTTAAACATACCATTTAAAAAGTGGGCATTAAATAACAACGTCAGCAGCAACTCCATTTCCCGTCTCATCTGTTCTAACCACTAAGCATTCAGCATCACCAGTCTACAAATCACCGGCCTGAACATCTGTCATCATCTGCACCCGTTTAGATGTTTTTTTTTATGCTTGAATGATTCATAGGTCACTATGTGGCTTAACAACCAAACAAAATTACTCTGAAACTGCTCAGGTATAGGGACTGGACTGAAAATTAAGAGCAAAGAAATGTCCTTCGGGAAGCATGGAGAACTAATCCTCAAGATTACATTACAAAAACAAGAAAATCTGGCTCTTTGGAAGCAAAATATGACAAAATGAGGGATGGCTCAAGACTTTTGCACAGTAGTGTAGCCTTCTGACCGATTTCGGAGTTTCCAGATAAGTATTCTGTGGGTGTTTTGATAAATCTGATCCAAATAAGCAAAAATTTTAGGCCCAAGTAATGGAAGTATTTAACCGTTTGAGCATTTAAGTAGACTTTAAAAACAGCATGTGGACCACCATCAATATACTGTATATAATCAGTGGATACAATTCAAGTTGTAATAACTAATTATAAAAATTTAGTTATAAAACTTTATATAAAAACTAGCATGATTTAGCCGAAGAGCTTGGCTTAATGATAAAAAAAAAATAATAATAATAATCTAGCTATGAAATGTCTTTTTTTTTATTTTTAGAATGGCATTCACTCTGCAAGACAATTCAGCCAGAATTCAGCCAGAAGAGAAGCAGATCTTCTAAGAAGCCACACTTATAGTTTCGCACATACAAAGCAAAAGGATGAATGGAGGAAAAGCCTGAAGGCAAACTTCCTGTTGCGGTTTACCTTGTTGTACTCAATGCTGGTGAACTGTTGGATAAAAGCACAAAGCGCCTCAGTCTCAGCCTCAGACTCGTTGCCAGGGGTCAGCTTGGTTCTGTAGCTCTATTGATAAAAGGAAAAAGGTACACAGCAAATAAACAATGCATCATGCGTGTTTAAGGAAGAATATCTACTGAAGACTTGCTCCCACCTGGGTATATGCTGCCACATAAGAATGGGAGCCGTCAAAAAGGAAGAGGTATTCCACAGGGCACTGTACTTCCTGCAGCTGAGAACACATCTCAAAAGCCACACAGGCACCAAAGGAGTAGCCGGCGATGCGGTACGGCCCCTCCGGCTGCGTCTGCCGCACACACTGCACGTAATATTTAGCCAGGTTCTGAATACTGTCCAACGGTGCAGCTACAAGGAGATAGAAGTTACTGTAATTATACAAGTAGTAGCATAAACTGGGGTCGAAGTGTTAATCGGTTTATCTAATTTATTTTAATTTGATTATTATTTGATTTAAATGAAGAAAAAAAAAAGAACGAAAAAAAATGGTTGATGAACTTTAAGCACCACTTTAAGCATTGATGTTTTACCCAATTTGGTGTACATGCACATAATTTAAACATAATTTAAACTTCTATTTGCTCTTCATGAACAAGCAGCCCATGATCCCTTTAAAAATGTTGATACAAACTGGTAAAACTTTATGTTCTCATGATATTTTCGTAGAGGACATCATTACATGGTACTCAATAAGTGCCAATCATTTTGCAATCAGTATTTACTGTAGCACTGATTTTCTTGTGTGACAGAAGAACGTTTTCTCTATACTAAGTACAGGCACATGGTGCTGCTGAGGAGTGTTTATCCGCTCGGAGACGAGGAGAGTACCTTTGGTGCACTGCAGGCCGTAGCATGGCATGCTGAGTTTGGCAGTGAGACTGCGGAAGGCAGCAGCAGAGCCCTCGATGGGGTGAATGAGGAAAAGTGGCTTTTCTGCACTCTCCACCTCATTCAAAAGTGTCACTGTGGGGCCGTCCGGATTTACCAGCATCCCGTTGAGATCAGAATCCAGCAAAGCCTGAGCTCCTGGATGCTTCCCCTCAGAAGGCTTAGCTGCTAAAAATACATGGAAATGAGAAAGGCTTAGCCTCTCTTTCTAAAAAAACTAAACTAAATGATAAAAGACCCAGTGGAGCACATGGAGTATGTGCATGCTTACCCTCAGAGTCTGCGGATGTGTTGGACATCTCACGCAGTTTGTTGATGGTAAGCTGTCGGATGTCTCTCATCGCCATGACGATGTCGTAGTCTCTCTCTAGTGTTTGCCTCACCTCCACGCCCATCAGGGAGTCGAGACCCAGGTCAGCCAATGAGGCATCAGGATTCAGGTTGCTTACATCACGCACACCTAGGGCAAGAGCAAGCTGTCAAGTTGTACCGTTTGTTTTTAATGGGTTTTTATTTTTTTAAGAAAAGGCATAAATACCAAACCTACCTAGAATGTGAGCCACTGTTTCCACCAGGTCCTTTTGCCCACTGCCGTCCCCCTTTGCCACGTGCACCCTTTCTGCCAGCACGAAGCTGGACATGACGGCACGCTGCTGAGACAGGAAGCGATCCAGCACCTCCAGGCAGGAGGTCATACGCTGGGGCAACGTGCCACCAATCACAGCATCGTTCCCACCCATGGTCTCCAAGACCACACCCACATCACCGATAGCACCCCACTGGACAGCCAGGCCTGGCAGATTGTCATGACGACGCTGCTCACACACTCGTTCCATGGTGGAGTTGGCGAAGCCGTAGTTGCTCTGACCAGCATTACCACGGCCACAGCTGACCGAGGAGAAAACCACAAAGTGCTGCAGCTCGGGGCACTTCTGCCTAGTCACTCTGTGGATGCGATCCAAATCAGTAATATTAACTGAAACTCATGACGGTTAAAGTTTTAGGAATAACATTTAAAAGTAATGATTAGCTACCACAATCCTACCTGTCTAAGTGGAGTGTCCCGTCATATTTAGGCTTGTTGACGTCAATAAACTGTTCAGGTGTCAGATTCTCAAGCATGCCATCTTGTAAAACCTGTAGACGCAGGATATGAGCATAACTAGCAAGCTGAGCATCCTGCTCCTCATAAAAAATAAAAAAAAGATACAGATAAGAAATATGGAGGATTACCATCGCAAGATGGAAGATGCCTCCAACAGGGCCTAACTGGCAGGCTTCAGTGAGGAGACGCTCCGTCCCTTTCAGCGTGCCAACATCACTCGTGGACACGTGCACTTCGATGCCCATGGCTTGCCACTCTCGCACACGCTTGGCCTGGTAACCTGTTTTAAAAGGCATATCATGTTACGATATGTCCACACTAATGCCAAATTGATCTCAGCAGCAGGTATTTGTAATATGAAAAACTATAATTGTTCATGAGGGTTACCATTGCGAATGCCAGAGCGAGACGTGAGCACCAGCTTGCGAGCTCCTCTCTCAGTGAGCCAGTGAGCCAGCTCCAGTCCAAAGCCTCCCAATCCTCCTGTGATGATGTAGGAGTGTGAAGCCGGACAGAAAGTGCGGCATATAGCAGGGAGTGCGAGAGGAGCAGCTGTACCCTCACCGCTACCTCCTTCCACACGCACCTGAGGAAGAAACAAGCAGGTCTTTTTTGAGTCTTTGAAATTGAGAACATGAAAAAAAATAATTTTATTTATAGTGTAAGATTATAAGAAGCTGGATCTCAACCCGGTCCAATCCACAGACATCAGACAGAGATTATGGGACGCATTTCATTTCAGCTTGATGTAGCGCTCACCTGCAGCACCACTTTGCCGATGTGTTTGCCCTGAGCCATGTAGCGGAAAGCATCCTCGACCTGATTTCTCTTAAAAACAGTGGTGCGCAGGGGCTGCACCACTCCCTCTGCGATGCCCCTCTTTAACAGCGAGGACACCTCTTCCCACTCGCGGTTTCCCTCCTCAAACAGGGCGTCCAGCAGGATCCCGTGGAAGGCGACATTCTTGAGGAAAAGAGCCATGCCTGTGGCAGGAGCACAATTCAAGCTCAGAAAAGCAAAGCTCATCACCTACTAGCTTAGTGGTTAAGGCATTGGACTATGGTTCGGAAGATCCCAGGTTCAAATACCACGACCACCAAGTTGCCCCTGTTGGGCCCTTGAGCAAGGCCCTTAACACTCAACTACTCAGATGTATAATGAGATAAAAATGTAAGTCGCTCTGGATGAGGGCATCTGCCAAATGCCTAAATGTAAAAATGTACACAAAAAACGTACATCCAAACACCCACAAGTGACGATCATGAAGAACCAGGGGGGCTTTAAGTGCTTTCATTTTAATCAAGCTGCAATGATCAACTGCCACCAGAGAGAGTATAAAGTAGTTAATAGTTAGTATCCATCTAACTGGGTTGAAACAAATTTTTTTCAATCGAAAGCTCTACAGTTTAAAATGCAGAAACAGTTTGTATCACATTAACTACATTTTACCTTTTTTCGTTAAAACTGCAGCTTTATTCAAGTTGACGTTAACTGACCTTTTCACTTGTAGATCCAAAGTTACAAAGTTATTAGAAAAAAAAGTCTAGAGTTCAAAAGGTCTAGTTCATAATCATTCTCAGTACCGCTTATCCTTTATAGGGTCATGTGAGGCCTGGAGCTGGGGAGACTCGGGCAGTGAGCTGGGGTACACCCCGGACTGGGTGCCAATCCATCGCAGGGCACAGAAAAAAAATACATACTCACACTACAGGCAACCCGGAAATGAAAATGCCCCTAATCTGCAAATCCTGTGCAAATTGTGGCGGCCACATCTCTGACGCTGACTGTTCTAGTAACGGTGTTTTGGTGCATTGTAGGACTCACCCAGAGGTGTGTTGTTTGAGAGGTCATATTTGCCGATCTCTAGGAAGCGTCCATGCCGGGCTAGACAGCGCAAACTGGCCTGCAGCTTCTCCTCAGCCAAGGAGTTCAGAACCACATCAACTCCTGTGTCCATAAAGGCACACAGTATCCATTATTCACATAAAAAATTTATTTATTTTTACACGAATATATTTATTTCTAATTTATCATGTCTTCATGAAGGTTCTGACCTTTGCCATGTGTGTGCTTCAGCACATGCTGCTCAAAAGAAGCATCTCTTGAATTAGCAAATGATTCTGCGCGGAGCTCTGGGAACCGTTCCTGCAGGTAGACCCTCTTCTCTTTGGAACCTGCCAAATCCCAGATGTCAGAACCGATTTATTTCTGCAATGCAAGTTTCTTTCCCCCCCTGCCACATGTTTGTTATGAAAGCACTCACCCACAGTAGTAAAGACTCTGCAGTTCATGCTGAGTGCGATGGCGATAGCGGCCTGGCCCACTCCTCCAGAGCCCGAGTGGATGAGTACGCTCTCACCGGACCTCAGTTGCCCACGCACCACCATGGAGTAATAAGCTGTAGCGTAGACCACGGGTACTGACGCAGCCTGCTCCAGCGTCCTACACACACATGGGTGGAGTTACACTGCTCTCATATTTGGGGCTAATCGAATATCTCTCTGCATTTTCAAAAGCTTTTTGCAGTGTGTGATTGTCTCACCAGCTGGACGGGACATCCCAAAGGAATCGTTTGTCTGCATCCACACAGGTCGCCAGACCTTTAGCGGGCAGGAGACCCATCACACGGCGCCCACGAGGGTCCCGGCCGGAGAATTCCATTCCCAGCATGCATTGCTGGAGTGCTATGTCTCCTGTACGAAGATAGGAAAAAGCACTCTGGGTATGCTAGGTGTTCAACAAAATAATTATATTCATGGTGTACCCAATTCTTGTGAAAATTGTGGTTTATATTTTATATACTTTTGCAACAATTTTTTTAACTTATATTCAGAACTGTTATACTTGTAAAGCTCCTTTGTGATTGATCATGTCTGTTGTTTAAAGAACTATACAAATAAAGTTGAAATAATTAATAAAAATGTGCAAATAACCCCTGTTCATGTCCACTAGAGCTCTTCTGAAAGTGAGGAAAGGGAGAAATCAGCTACCTGGGATAGCGTCTGGGGGCAGTTTGCCTGTGGCCAGCATGATGTCTCGGAAGTTGAGGGAGGCATAGTAGACCGAGCAAAGCTTCACGTTAGGATTGGACGGAACAAAGTGGCGCAGAGGGGACGCGATCCAGCGTAGTGAGGACAGATCACCACGAGTCAGGACGTTGACGTAGGCCTGCTCAGTCAGCTCCTCATTCAAATCTATAACACAGACAAAAACACCAAGTAAAACACATGATGGAGAAGTGACTGGGTCTAATGTCAGAAGACATTTGCTGATATTGTATGTCACACCTTGTGTGAGCAGCTGGTGTCTGAACACCCCCCACTGTCCATCCCGGTACACATTCATGCTCAGGTCCCTCTGCAGAACTCCCTGCATGTCCTTTTTAGGAAGCTGGAGAGAAGGAGTTGCTGAGGACTTCTTCAGGTTGGATACAAACGCACACCTTGTGAGAAGAGACGAGGATCAGACCACTCAAAACGGTCGCTCGTTATCTATTAGCAAAAACACTGATTACATACAATACAGATGAATATAACTAACCGAATACGGTTGCCTCCAGGCTCCTGTCTCAGGCAGTTGACCATCCCTACCACCCCGTTATGGCCTTGAGTGGCTGTCAGCCATATTGGATTATCAGACGTCTCTGCCAACCAGCTCTGATGGGGGGGAAAAAAAGTTTTAGGTTAGATGGAAGAAATCATGACTGAGATGTACAACATGTAGATCTTCAGATTACAAGAAACCTTGCACAGGAATGTTAGTATTGTAGAAAAGTAATTTTATACAGAATTCTGATGATTTGTGATTTTTAAATACAGTGAAACCTCGGGTTGCGAGTAACGCGGTTTGCGAGTGTTCCGCAAGACGAGCAAAGATTTGTAATAAATTTCGACTTGGAAAATGAGCATGTCTTGGTTTACGTGCACTGAGTATCATGTATCACGCATGCGCTTCTTGTTGACGCCGAGCGTCACGTGATCACAACTGAGCCAACGTTTTTTTTTTTCTCTCTTGCGCTGCGGAATTGTGGGTAA
>JAOTQY010000052.1:9815698-9826434 GCA_026413445.1 Dolichallabes microphthalmus
TTCGTGCATGACTGTGGTACTGCCATGCCATGAAAGCTCGGTCTTGCATAGTGTGCAGGTTACCGTCTTTTTAGAGGTGTTTAATGTAAATTGCTCCCATACCTTGGAAGACTTGGGGCGCGCGCTTTGTCCTGCAGACGCTTCTGTAACCACCATTGCGAGAGCGGCTGTGTATTTGTGCATCTTGTGGTCGCGCTGTGTATCTGCACACACATCTGCATTACACACACACACTCTTTCTCTCTGCTCTACACAGAAATACTGCTCTGTTGCAATTCTTTTCAAAGGTAAAGTGCAGGTTAATTTGTTTTATTTTTACTTTACAGCAGTGATTCCGTTAGTGTCTCACTCAATTGAGTGTCATTAGAGCGATTTCTTGTTTATTTTTCCGATAAAACAGTGTTTCCATTGTGTGCGTGCGTGTGAAATACTGCGAGACAAACCACTCTCACCTTCAGGGTCTCTACCCATTTGTAACCAGTGGAGTCGACAGACAGTGTAACAGGCTGCTTCTCAGGAGATTTCCTTCTTCCAAGGAAGAGAACAGAGCCGTAGAAAGATTTCTTCACCATGACCATGTTAAGAGCGAGCTTATTGAACAGCTTCTCCCATTCCGCCTGTCCACAAACACGCATCACAGGTTACATGGCCATTTGACCACTACATTGCACATGAGCTTTAACATACAAAAAACACACACCTGAGTGAGGAGGCTGGTCTGATTGTCGAGAGAAGTGAGAAAAGACACCGTCTCACCCAGAGTGTCTCCCTTCAGCAAGGTGTGTATCAAAACAAAGCCACCCTCCCTAGCAGCTGATGTTAGGTTTTCTATCAGAGCTGATGGGTTTGAAATGGGCCCTGGGACACAGTTACACACCACCAGGTCGGCGGCCCCTAGGTTGCCTGTGGCTGTGCTTTGCTGAGGATCCCACTGAGCCACTGAGACACCCTGCTCCTCCAGAGAGCTCTGCTTGGCCGAGAGCAGCTCTGCGCTCACATCAGAAGCTGTGTAGTCTAGACGTAACATGGGCTGAATGTTGAGGATGCTGACGGCCCGGGAAAACACGCGGCCATCGCTGGAGAGGGCCTGAAGCCAGAAGGAAATTATGGGAAGCATATTCCTGTAATATGAATTTAACCTAGATATTTCCTTATTTCTTTCATCACAATTAAGCTGAACAGGTAATATGGGAAAGTAAACATTGAGAATGTACCTCAAGAACTTTGAGTTTGCCAGGAGTGGCGTTCTCCAAGGCGGTATCGAGGCAGTGACGCAGAGCATGCGAGTCTAGCAAACCATTAAGAAGGGGATCCTGCAGCAGACATTCCCTCTCCTTCTGCACCGTCTGCTCCAGTTCAGAGTGCAGATTCCCATTAAGCTCCAGACCACAGAGTACCGACAGCAGCCGTAACAGGCCGCTCTCTCTCTCTGCGTCAATCAGCTGAGCATCTTGTACACCCTCCAACCCCGGGATGGATATTTTCACTCCCTGCCTGGCCAACTTCCTCTGGAGATGGTTAATCAGTCCTATAGAAAAGACGCATGCACATGAAGACTGTTAAAAGGTCAATGAATAATGACAGTTGACATGACCTCTATCTGCATAAGCAGATAATGAAGGAAAGATTTTTTTTATTGTATTTTATATTAAACAAACTTGCCTTTGCTTTGTCTCAGCTGCTCTGATAGTTTCTCACTGGATACCAGGCACTCGGGTTCGACCAGGGGCACGAAGACAAACTCCTCCAGAGTGGGTGGAGTCTGTTGCTGTACGCGACGAGGTGCCACTGTGGCATGGAGGCCACAGATCTGAACCCCGCCCGCTGTAATGTTGTCCAAGCAGCGGTTCACATGGACATCAATGGCTAAATCGTAAGGGAATATAAATTGTTACATTCTTACCATTGATTGTAAATAAATATATAAAGTCATGTATAAAAAAAATGTTAGTGCACTATTCATTATATGTGTCTTTGAGTAAAAACATAAAAATATATATACTTATACTATCTGATTATAACAGGTCTTAGTATTTGCAAATACAACCTCAGACAAACAACATATCTCCTTTTTTACGGACATTATTTAATAGCCAAAAGGAAAAAACGTGGGCAGTACTTAGTACGCCACAATACTAAATAGCATGTAGATCCACCATTAAGTAAACGTTTCCTTTCTGACTTTATCAGTCTCTCACATTATTTATTTTGGTCCATTCTTCAATTCATGCATGACCTAATTTCAACCAGGTTTTAACTGTCAGACAGAAAGAGGGTCACAAATTTGCCTCTAGAAAGCTCTGGTATACAGAGAAGTTGTTCACAGTCAACTTATTGACTGCAAGGTGCACAGATCCTTTGGCTGCAAAACAAGTCCAAAACTCATCACCGCTCCACAGCTGTGCTTGACGATGGTCATGAAGCCGTTCTGCTGAAATGTTGTGTTTGGTTTTTGCTGGGCATCAAGGCCATACAACTCCACATCTCTTCATAGGATATTGTTCCACAAGTCTTGCGGTTTGTTTTGCAAAACTTTGACGGGCTTCTTTTTAGAAAGAAGAGGTTTTCTCCTGGCAACCCTTCCAAGCAAACCATAGTCGATCATTCTTTTTCAAATTCATGGACTTTGACATTTAACAAGCTCAATAAAGCCTGAAGGGTCCGAGATGTAGTTCTTGTTGTTGTTTTTTGTATTTCTTGTATTGCACAGTCTGACCTTGGGGACCTTTCCTCCAGGGAAGATAGGCAACTGTTTGAATGCTTTCCACTTGAATAAACTTTATTACTGTAGAATGTTGAACTGCACATTTGTTTGGAAATGGTTTTATAACGCTCTCTAGATTGATGTGCAGCAACAATTGCTTCTCGAAGACCATTGCTTATGTCTTACTCTCTTGGCATTGTGCTAACACACACCTGAATACTCCAGACCAGAACTTTTGCACACCTACTGATCATCAATTAATCAAGGGGTGATGTTTAGCACATGCCATAAATAATGGCACGGTGAAAAAAATTATATTCGTCTGAGGCTTTTTTAAATGTTATTACACAAAAAACACAGAAATAAAGTACTGTATTACAAACAGAATTATTGTGGTACTGTCGTGTAAAATTTTGCATGCACAGGAGGTGGAATGGGTAAGACATCCAAATCTCTGTACATTTCATCCCTATAGCTTCATTAGTAATTTATTGTAAGCATGCTAGACACCAATACCATTGCATTAGCTTTGTACTTTGCATAATGACAAAGTTGAATCTAATCTAAAGAAAATCAGAAACAAGACACGCTGTTCTATAGTTTATATGCGTCATCACACACATGCAGCTGTGGGATAGATATCTCCAAAACAAAAGTGCACCAAGGCTGTTTATCACGTTTACCTTTCCTATTCTCAGAGTAATCCTGAACTCTTTTCTCCTGTAACGTTGGATCCACACATACAGAACGGATACGTGTTGGGAGGCGCAGACTGCGCCCAGGCAGGCCCACCACAATCATCTGCAGCATGTTGTCCAGAAACGTCACCCAGTTCCCGGTCCACTGCAGCTTCCCGTGGTCACCTAGAAGTTATCCACAACAGTTTTATACAGTTCTCACCATAGTGCTATAGAAAACCAGTTTGTATAGATTTACCAGCATTATTGGACTCCAAAATGCCTTGGAAAGTTTTGCCATAATCATATCCACGAAGACGCAGCTCTTTGTAGATGTCTCCAGATTTCAGGCGCAGTTTCGGTTCCTCTGGCTCTGTGGTCACAAGTTCAGCCACCTGAGAGTGGAAAGAATCCAAAGCTGCTTCTTCTAACATGCTCACTTTACCTGGAGGTGTCAGGGATTTTAGAGAGGTGAAGATGCACATCGTAGGTAAGGATATTTAAAGACAGGTAATCCACATGTGATTTGGCTAAGTGGGTCGTTATTTACCACTGACTGTCAGGTTGCCATTCTCAGACACCTCAAAGCGATTGGTGGCGGGCATGAGACGAACCTCTAACTGGACCGATCCTGTGATGTAATGCAGAATAACATTACCGATTTGCAGAGACTGCATTTTTTTCTTTGAAAGCTTTTTGAAAACTGAAAACTACTCACCAGTCTTAGGTAGAATCGTGGCTCTATGGATGGTGACGTCCTCAAAAGTAACTGGGGTGTGTTCCATGACGGTGCCTAAACTTCTCATAAGTGTCCTCCATGCCAGCACCAAGTAACCCGTTGCTGGATACAAGACCCGTCCATCAATGCAGTGGCCAAGCATGTAGTAGTCTGGAGACTCAGGGTTAATATCTGCAAGATTGAAAATGCATTCAGCCACTCAGAACCACCTTCACGGAGTTACTGCATCAGTAGAAACTGACTACTTGACTTTTAATAAAAAAATACACACACACACACACACACACACACACACCACCCCTACCAATGTTGTACACGGTAGCCGATGTGGAGCCTCCAGATCCTGCTGGGAAATCCTCCACCTTGGGCACATCCCAGCTCTGAGAGTGGTCCCATTGAATAAGCGGCGAGATGAGGGGGGTTCCCAATGGAACAGGGTACTCCACAGCTGGATACAACCGCTTACTGTCCACATTAATACTACAAAACAAAACATGAGCAAGACGAATTTATGCAAGGTTATAACACTCACATTCTATTTTTGTTTTCAATATAAGCAAGTCAGCACTGACCCATTCATGTAGATCTTTCCTATGTGAGAAAGGAAGAACTCCAGGTTGTTGGTGTGTCCCCTCTTACTCAAGGGCAAAATGGAACAAGTAGGCTTCAGGCTGCGCTTCAGAATGGCCTGGAGAGGGAGTCAGAGTACATTTAACACCTTTCAAAAAACAAAAACAAACAAAAAAAAAGTTTCCCCCTAAGACGTCATTACATGCTACAGTATAACGCTTACCTGCAGAAGAGCATGTGGCGCGATCTCCACCACCACAGCATTGTCAGGAATGAGGCTCAGGCCCTCCTGGAAGAGTACCGGGCTCACCAGGTTGTTTACATGGTATTCAGCTGAGGAGTAGAGGGCTAGAGGGCTCTCCCAGTCTGACTGAGGGATGGACGTGCTGATCCAGCGGGGAGAGCGAGGATGTGGGGTTTTTATCACCTGAAACAGTGTACAGATAAATTATTAAGCACCGGTCAACACTAACTACAGAGATTTAAACCCTGACAGATTTTCAAATAGTGAACTTTTTCATTTTTGATTCAAGGAAGAAAAATGCTGAGATTTTGAGAGAGGGAAAAAAATCTCTCTAAGTATCAAATATAATCATTTACAAATAATTTATTTGAATATTAAATGAACTTGCAAAGAACCTGCCATTTTAAACAAAAGGTTTAGTAGTTTTGTGATTTCTTAATCACATTAAACCGTTTTATAATTCTTTTGCACACAAGACAAAATCGCTAATTCCGGGCATAAAAGGCAACAGCTTGTCTTAAATCAACCCGTCAGTTATGGAAATTAACGCCACCTTCTGCAGGGCAGCCAGTAGTGCAGGAGCGATAGAGGCCATGTAATAGGAATGGAACGCAACACCGGCACTGCGCACTTCTTTGGCAAACACACCATTCTCCTTAAGCTCAGCGACAAATTTGCTGACTGCGTCCTAAACACCGACACGAAAGAGAGAGAGAGAGAGAGGGGGGGGGGGGATAATAAATTTAACCTGGTGAAGCAAACAACTTTTCAAATATGAAAATGCCTAGTAAGAGGTGTCGTGTACCTGCGGCCCTGAGATAGTGACCGTGTCCTCTGAATTGTGGCAAGCTGGCACCACCCCCTGTGGACACTGAGCCTTACACTCTTCCCAGGTCAGACCTGAGAACAAGTTGAAATTCAGTAACAGGATAATAAATTCCATTTCACACCAGACACATAGAGAGAGAAAAAAAAAAAAAAAAAAAAAAAACTCTTACCCACTGCTGCCATGCCTCCAGGTGGCAGGTTTGCTTCTTGTATGCATTTTCCTCTCCAGTAGGCAGCCAGGATTGCCTCAGTGTGGCTGAGGGAGCCATCAGCATAGCCACATGCCAGCTCTCCGACAGAATGACCCACGATGCCATTCGGCTGGAGGCCCATCTTTTGTAGCATGTCTATTTGTGCAATCTGGGGCAGGATGCACAATACCAATATAAAAGTTTTATCTTTCTGTACATTTTGTAAATGCACACTGTATACACTGGAATAAAACAATGGTGCAACACACTTTATGCAAGGTTGCATAATGAATAAAATGCAAATGCATGGCAACGTAAGGCAAGGTTAAACCCTACCCATGATTGTTCAAAATCTGGTGATATAACCCGAAAACGAACGTCTCGGATGACAACATTCAGGGATAATGAAATACCCAGATACAGAATCAACCAGACATCAAATTTCATAGTGGTTATTGCAGAATAAGGAATTGTGTATGTGCGTCATCAAGGATCCCTGACCTGAATAGCTGCGAGGCCCACAAATGCATGGACCGTGTCCTCAAAGGTGTTTTCATCAGCCTCCATGAGCAGGCGTGACGCACACAGACCTGTGTCTTTCAAAGCAACGTCTGAGCGCTGGATGGACTCTCTAAACTCCTGCAGTTGCATTAGGCTACGGCCCATACCAGCCCATTGTGTACCCATACCTGGTAAAGCCAGAAAAACCTCATATTAACTGTATACGTGCACATACTGTATGTATACAAGTACGAACATGTTACAGTGGTGTGTAACCTTGGATCAAGAACTGCAGAATCCTGACATGGAAATTCCTGTTTTGAGAGATTCTCAGCCATCGTGGACTTACCAGAGCAGATATACCAGAGGGGCCTGGAGGAAGGTGCAGCCTGCTGCACCTCTCTAACTTCGTCTTGTGCTCCCAGCAGTGTGTATCCCCTGTAGGACATGGTTGAGGTGGGAAAAGCACACACCTCGCTGAGCAGGTCCAGGAAGGCGGAGTCATGCCTGTGTTCTTGGGCTTTATTCAGAAGGAAAGTAGCAGCTTCTTCAGTGCGCCCACATGCCTGCACAATCCTGGTTACAGATGCTGGTGAAACTGGAGCACCCGGTTTGGGCCCTGGTGGACGCAGGATAACGTGTACATTCGAGCCTCCGAAGCCGAAGGAGTTGATGCCTACAATGCCCCCACGCACGGGAACCGGCTCGGCCACCACACGTACACGGCCGTCTAAAAGCGCTGGAATGTCTGGGTTGGGGGCGTTGAAGTGGATGTTGGGAGCCCATACACCATGTTCTAGAGACAAGAGCACCTGAGTGAACAGAAGAAAGAGTTAGTCATGTACAAATCTTGGTCTTGGTAAATGTACATATACACTGCACATGTATAACTTGTTGGGTAACTCACTTTTGCGAGGGCAGCAAGCCCCGAGGCAGGCTCAGGATGACCCATGTTGGATTTGGTGGATCCTATAAGCAAAGGTTCACGCTTTGACTGACAGAACACACCGACGATACCGTTGACTTCTTGTGGGTCTCCAACCTACGACAACAATTAAGTCAGGATTAGTACTCAATTAAATACATTTGTGTTTCTGCATGTGTGTGTGTGTATTTGTATTGTGACCCACCTTGGTGCCAGTGCCATGAGCCTCAATATATTCAACCTGCTCTGGGGAGATGTTGGCCTCCTGGTAGAGGGAGCGGACAAGGCGCTGTTGCATGTCCCCTGAAGGAAACGTCACACCTGGACGAAGGGGAAACAGGCCATCAATCACCTCTCGGAAAACCCTTTGAAGTTCAGGCACAATGAAAATGGACACAGAAAGTTGATGCTTTTCTTCACTTACTCTAGTGGGGGATACGGTTTACACTGCGTGTGTATTAAAGTTGTTATAAGTGTTCCTAGACCAATAATGATATAGTCCTCTATTTGTGTCTTTAATATTCGAATGGCTATAATATTGTCCTGGATCAAGATAATATCAAGGTTCTTTTGCCAGAGCAACACTCAAAATGACAATCATTTACACAGAAATGTGTGCATGTAAAAAAAAAATGTCTACATCTCAGCTTCTATACCACTTAAACTGTGTACAGGGTCACAGGGGCCTGGAGCCTATCCGAGGAGACTAGGAGCATGAGGTGGGGTACAACCTGGACAGGGTGCCAACCAATTACAGATACCCAGACGGGCACATGAGGAGGAGTTATGAGGAGTTACGAGGTCACGTGCCACTGTGTCCCTATGCCACTTCTTGTCCTTTCTCTATTTTTGTATTGGGCAGGACTTAATCAGGCCAATTAATATTGTCCTCTATAGTGACCCCATACAAGCATACACCCTACCCCCAGCTTGGTGGTCAGCTCTTCAGTTATTTAGCAATGCATGTCTCAGCAGTAGCTTATTTACATAGACAGTGAAATGAAAGAAGAGTGAAATAAGGGGACTTATCAAAAAGGAGGAGTATTTTATATAGAGCATTAACAAACACATTTGTGAACTCTAAGACCAAAAAGATGAAAGATGAGACCTTTAAAATACCCGTCACTGTTTGCAACTACAATTAATGTCACGATCAACAATTTTTGTCTAATGAACCAACAGCCACATCCCGCTTGCTATCTCACATCACCCAGCCAGTTTCAGCATAACATTTAGAAACACTGGCAGGACACAAGTGTGCCACCAGGCACTAGGGGAAAGGTGACGGTCTGGAGTATCCAGAAGAATGAGATTACTCGTCGCCATTACAATAATCTGATATTCGGCTGATTCGAATAAAACTGATTGCACTCTGTATAGTACCTTGTTCTTTATAACCATCTGTGTTGTTGCCAGCATTGAGCACAGTAGCATAGACTCTCTTAGCCAGGGATTTCTTAGTAAGAAGAACAGCCACAGCAGCTTCTGAGCGACAGTACCCATTTCCTGGGGGAAACAATATAATAGGTTTTAAACTTTACAAATTCGAAGCCTTCATATACTGTACATGTATAGTATCAAAAATGTGTGGTATACTAGATTTACTCATTTAAAAAAAAAAAAAAAAAAAAAAAAGCAGTATAAATAATGTCAATCACCTGATGCATCAAAAGACTTGCAGGCTCCTTCAGGACTGAGCATGCCCAGTTTCATGAACTGCACCGAAGTGTTGGGCTTGAGCAACAAGTTAACTCCCCCAACAAGTGCTGCATTACACTGACCATGCCGAATAGCATTAAAGGCATTCTCCAGAGCCAGGAGACTGGAAGAACACGCGGTGTCGATGGCTGTGCTGGGGCCTGAAAATAAATTAATAAATTAATAAAAAATAAATAAAAAAAACCTGAGTCACTCAGTTATAGAAAACTGAAATGCAGCATACCATTGAAGTCAAAAAAGTAAGAAAGGCGATTGGCGAACATGGCGCGCTGACAGCCGGTCATGCTGTACCCCAGCAGCTCTTCTGGGTCTTTACTGAAGGCCTCTCCTGCCTCTGAACCACTCACACCAATGTAAACGCCGGTGTTAGTGCCACGCATGGATGTGGGGTTTATGCCTGCCAAGCACAATGGACGCAAAACACGATAAATACACACTGCAAAGAACGCACGGCTAGTGAACGAATACTAATCTGTCCAATTAAACCTTAGACTAACTGCACAGACCATGAGGGTCTGACACACTGACCTCCATCAACAATTGCCTCATATGATATCTCTAGCATAAGCCTCAGTTGTGGGTCCATGGTGTGTGCTTGTTTGGGATGCACTCCAAAGAAGGCTGCGTCAAATCTGTCAATTTCTTTTAGTTTTCCATTTCTGCGAGGAAGACCATAGAGACCTGTGGAGAGATAAAGATACACTGAAAGAGAACATTCAACAAAATCATACATCTTTTGTAGCAAAAAGAAATCATCATAGTCCTCAGCACACCAAGACTGCTGATCCATGAATGTGAACCTTTGTTGGTTTCCCAGGAGAGAGAGGAAAAAGAGAGGAAAGTGGATCTGTTGAAGAGAGGGCAAGAGTGCCAAGGCCAGTACAGAGAGAGCACCCTGGTTGGAAGAGAGAGCAACAGGGCAAAGAAACCTGAGACACCAGGGACGTTCACTAATCAATTCATGTATAATTAGTTAATTAAGTCCAAATTATGCATAGCATTGTAAAATACTTCCATCATATAGATATCTGATTCTGCAAGATACCTGGCTTCCACCTCCTGTCATCCTCTGTGACCATGTCAACTCCATTGAAAAGGTTCTCCCAGAATTCTTCCAAATTGTTAGACTCTGGAAGACGCCCAGAAATCCCGGCTATGACGATTTCTTCCATGTTCGTGTGAGAGTTTCTGTCGGGTCAGCCAGAGAAAGAGAGGGGGGGAAAAAAAAAAGTTAAAGCAGTTAGATAACCAACATCCAATTAATAATTACAGTCTGTCAGGTTGGATTTTTAACATTTGGTCTGACTTAGTTCCAACCACACATTCATTTAGGCTGAGAGACGCTCAAGAGGACACTTGGGGGGGGATGCGGGTGGATTGGGATAACGGATAGAGGACTGAAGGCTTTGTTTGGAGCAACAGATTCACTTTAATTCTGTCCATACACCAGTGATCAACAAAGCAGAAACCGGGGTGGGATCACTGCCTAGTACACGGTGCAGAGAGAGCAACATTTGTAGGACAAAGTGCCCCTCTGTTCGGTTTCCACCAAAACCAGCACCAGGTCTCACAGGATGAGAATTCAATCACAAGCATACAAATTAATTAATACTTTTTTCCCATATGAATGTTTTACAA
>JAOTQY010000052.1:9845254-9858504 GCA_026413445.1 Dolichallabes microphthalmus
TTCCCACGGCACACCTGACGATCTCTCACGGCACACTAGTGTACCGCGGCACACTGGTTGAAAAACACTGCTCTAGACTACCACACTAATATATAATGCTACATTAGTTACTAAACTGGTTGACATTCTTTGACATTTGTCTATTGCGTCAAAGCCCTTTGAACAACGTAATCACAAATATGTGGAGTGTGTGAGGTCTTTCAAAGCACTGCCATAAATGACAGGTCTATAATTAGTACCTGCAGTGGAGGAGGGTAGAGGTTCAACGGGCTGAGTTGTCATTGGGTTCTGAGTTATGGGTACTTCTGTGCTGAGAGTCTCCATCTGTCTCCTCATTTCAGTTATCACCTCCCTCAGGCTGCTGTTCTGCTGCTGGAGTCTTCGGATCTCCTCTGAAGGAAAACCTCTGGTTTCAACTCCAGCTACCTAAAAATAAACAGAAACATTACAGACTGTTTAAACAGAGTGGACTTTTAGCAGCAATGTCTGGACAAATTCTATTTAATTCTATTTATCACTACAGCCAGTCATGGCTACAAGCTGACCTCATATCATATATTGGAGTTGTACTTAATCCTTTTCTCTCAAGTCCATAATTAAGTTTCACAAGATGATTTCCAAACCAGTTTCTATCCATCAGTCCCTCAGAAATCACGTTGTTTTGTTACTGTACTATTACGCCTGCTATAGGAGTAAGATTTTTTTGTTCTGATTGGATAGTTGCCTCACAAGTGAAATGAGGCACACCCTGACCCACCTGTAACACATGCAGTAATATTCGTAGCAAAATCTGGAAATTAAATAATGGGCATTTACTACTTCCAAGTTGTTAAACCAATTTGAAAAGAATAGGAAAGTTTTAATTCTACTGTTATTTACTTTATTTCAAGCTATGATATTGTAATGCCAATTGCTCAAATGTCTGTTGCTCTAACCCAGACCCGGGCATTTTAAGGTCCGGGGGCCAAATGCGGCCCAATTCTGACTGGTCCGCGAAAGGTTGCTTGGAATAAAACCTACTTTAAAAATTTTTAATAAATGACATATGTGCTTCACATCTCCACCTAAAACATTTAACCTGACTTTGATGCACTTGTTAAAGCGCAACAGAGGCTAGATTTCTCTCACTGAACAAGAAAAAAACACTGAAACATGTTTAATTTCATTTTTTTTCTGCACTGTTTGGCAGTTGGACAAAAATGTTGTGAGTTATGTTACATTATTATTGGCAAACAAAGACATTGAGAAAGTTCAAAACAAAGCATTGTGGTGTTAATGTGACTGAAAAAGAGTTACAAATGTTGCACACTTACTATTGTTTTCCATAATTTCACTGAATAAATTCAGTTTTTTGTAAAGCAACATCACTCTCTCATTATCTAACAATAACACATACTCTTACCAGCTTCTGTAAACAATGCCAATTGTTTATTTCTATTCAACGTAGAAATAAAATTAATAACCAGAGTATATTTCAAACTTTTGGCCCGGCCCTCTACAATATTTTCGGCTTCTCATTTGGCCCCTGAGGAAAAATAATTGCCCACCCCTGCTCTAAGCTTAAACAGTGATCCTATGGACAGGCACACGAGGGGTACATTTGAAAACTTTAGGAATGTTTACACACTATTTTAATCTCATTTATTATAGAAACCCAGGGACATTTCTGGTCCTACAGATATGTGAATGTGCTGGAGAGGAAACACATAAATTCACACTGCAAGAATGGAAATGTTCATGCAATGCAAAAACACACATTGATGGTTAATAGAAGTTGTCTAACACTGGCAAACACAAAATTGATCATTCACCAAGGTTCAGATGTAAAATCAAGAGTATGCTAAGCGCTCAGTTGCCACTAGATGGCGACACCTAGATGGAGAAACCCACTTGTATAATTTGTCAGACTTTACATTCTCCTGATCAGTGATATTTTCATCCCTTTTCTATACAGGATCATTAATTTGTCAGTAATGTTTTTTAAGTACGTATGTATAAATAACCCTAACCGCAAATTTTCATTACATTTCACTAATAAATGCTTACAACTATGGAATGAGGCATTAAGATAGCATTCACCTTCAGTTACCCCAAGATACTTCTATGACTTTTTCATGGTCTGCCAGCTGGCGGGAAACTGTAAAGTCATACACAATAGTAAAGTACCCAGGTCCCCCTCAGGTCACCACTGGGTCACACTAGGAAAATATGCATTTCTGCTTTTGGAATAGTGTATGTGATAAATCTATTTGATTCACAGAAGCGTCAGAGTCATCTGTTCAGAATAAATGGACACGTGTGTTATCAAATATAGACTTTCCTAAAATACTCACACAAGAGGCACCTTGAACTTTGAGTGTAGCATACTGATCCTGTCACAGCATCACTTGCTGACGTACTATTTAAAGGACTTTAAATGTTACATGATGAATGACCTACAAAGAGCGTTAGAGAGAGAAGAAACATAACGCAGTACTCTCAGTGACCTCAGATAAATGTGCTGGCATCATCCTGATTAGATATCACAACCCTTCCTGTGATCTAGGTTATGTTTTCTAGTGTTGAAAGATTTACATCTGTGTGTGTAAAGTGAGGTGTTACTGAATGAATGGAAATCGAATGCTTGTAGTACTTAAATGGCAAAAAAAAAAATAGGCATCAGTTTTACATGAATGGCATTGTTGAGGTCTAACCTGAGAAGCTGTGTTTGAGGTGAATCCACGCAGAGCCTGGTCTCGCTCAATGGTCACGCTCCTTAGCAAAGCAACGGTTTCTTGCAGCTGTTGCTCCTTCTCCTTCAATTCAGCATTTACCTAATGACACATAGTTTAAATCATTAATAGCATGGCACTTACAATGTTTCGGATGGGACATTTCGGCTCATATTGTTTTAAAAAATAATAATAATAATTACTTAGGAACAGGCTTAATATCATTGCATAATTTGCATTGTAATACCTTCAGCTAAAAAAAGCAAATCTTCAAAATACTTATAATAAGTTACATTCTGAAACTGTACAGCATTTTATCCATATTATGGAGGTGACATTATGGACTTTTATGACAGCAAAGGGTTTTCTGCAAACTTTGTAAATGTTGAACACAACGTCAGAAAGCATTACACTTTGAATGTAATGTGGAATTATTAAATCAGCAATTTCTACTGACATTTTCTCCCATCTTTCTTTTTCTTAACTTAACTACCTGTGTATGTAGTATTTATGTATCAGTATGGTTTGACAGGAAACATATGATCTTTATCTATGTTTCAAATAGTAATGTTGACATTCACATGGAATCGCCCACCATCATAATTAATCACAGATTACTTGTAGAATTTTTACACCTTTTTCTGCTTTTAGATCTCTCTCTGCTGAAATGTGACATGCAGTTATCCTTGTATACAAGAGGTCACTGTCTGACTCTCATGACTTGATTGATTTCTGGTGTGATATTCAGCTTGCCTTTACTTGGGTGTGAGTGAGCTCACCTTTTCTCTGGACTGTGTCAGGCCGTGGATGAGCTCCTCACTCTTGAGATAGTGTTCAGCACGTACTTCCTCACAGCGATGCTCCCAGTCGAGCTCCGACTGCACACACTTCTGCTCCAGATCCTGTTCCCTCTGAACTGCACTGGTCAACTGCTGTTTATACCTGCGTCCATTGCACAGGGTGTATTTGTACACTTTACTCACAGCAAACAGATTTTGAAGTGCGTTTCCTCACCCCATATTATCTATACAAGGTCACACATACAGGGTTTTCCATTGTTTAAAAAAAAAAAAGTTTTTTCAAGAACTGTTCCAGGAAATTTTGGTACATTACCCTACGCACATACATGAAGACATTTCTTCCAGAAGGTTTTATAATGACTCAGTGTGGCATCCCACCACACCTGTGTCAACCTCTTACCGACTGACACACACAAAAACCTTCCCAAATTTAATTATTATGTCATCGCTTTACTTAAACCTTAGACACTTAAAGGACCTTTATACTTCAGGTATTACAAGTACCACCTTTCAGTTTTTTTAGAAAAATGCATGAAAACAATACAATAAAGCTTTTATGTTTAATTACAAAAAGTCTCAAGTGTGACCTGCATTTCATCAAGTGTATATTTGCAGTTATGTCAGTTAAGTAGAAAAAGAATTCACATTATACGATCCCAGTGTGCACGAGGCTCCGCCTTACACAATACAGACAAGACAGTTATTGCTTTTTCTCATTTCTCACATCAAAGGGAAACTAATCTACAACATTACCACGTCTGTGATGTAGGGAAAACCTGACATACACTTCTTCCTACCACACTAACATATCTGTGGAAAGGCCTTATACCCAACAATAGTGCTATTAATAAAATTATACTACTACTACTACTACTACTAATAATAATAATAATAATAATAATAATCTCTTCCCTATGTTCTCAAACTGTTCGGTCTGATTGGTAAGCACCCACCTCTCTATATCTGTTTTACATTTCTGCAGTTCTGCTCTGATTTTGGCCTCTCTGTCCCCTGCAGTCAGCAGCTCTGTATCCTTGGTGACCGTTTCTTTAGAGACCTGTGTGATGTAAGCGTCCCAGCTGGCCTTTGTCTTCTCCAGCTGTGCGCGGAGCCTTTCAGTGAACAGGAGATCCATCATTATTTAGATAACATGACAAATTAATAATTTCCTCTCACGTTACTGCTGCAAGTGTAACTTTAGTAGGCTGAAATATTCTAACTGAAAGAAAGGATGGGCATAAATAAATAAACAAATAACAGTAAATAGCAGTTTACAAGCATATCTTGTAGGTTTATATACAAGTCATGTTTGAGTGAATTAACATTGTGCAGGATATTCCACACAAATAAACTGCCAGTTTAAAACCCTTTCCCAGAACATCATTAGTCCTAAATGTAGCTTGTTACTGTGGATATAGCCCTTTGGGTCACTATTGGGCCAGTTAATTGTTTATGTTCTCATATTGGCAGGAATAATTAGTGTGTGCGTGTGTGTGCATGGTTTTCGGTGTTTTACTCCTGGATCTGCTGCTCTCTGTGTGACATCTCATCTGCATGTCTTTCCTCTGTCCTCTCCTGCTCCAGCACCAGGCCGTCTATTTGCATCTGGAGCTGTGTGGCTTTCTTTTTCTCCTCGTGTAGGTCAGAGGCATGTGCCTCCTTCATGGCCTCTAGAGCAGTTTCCCTCTCCCGGGTCCTGCGCTCCAACTCTGAATGCCTGGATCGAGCAAGATACTGTAGCATTAGTCACTTCACAGCAGCTAAATAACACTAGCCTGAAGTGCACAAGTTATTTATAGCCCAGATATCACAGTAAAATTCACAACCTCATGGGTGCATGGGTGTTGTTTTTATAAACAGGGTCATGTAGGGTACATGTACAGGTACTGATCATAAATATTTTAATGTAATGCTTTAATAAAAAAAAGAAAGAAAAAAAAAAACACTAAATTGTGCATAAGAGAGATTATCATTTAGGTGCCATTGATTACTGTACTTCCTGTTGTTGACTTCTTCTTCTTTTTTATATTTAACCTTCATTTGGGTCACTTTTTCCACAAGCTCTTTTATCCTAAAATAAATTTCAAACAATCTTGAGTGAGTGAAGAAGACTCTTAAATGAGAATTAATACAGATACTGTATGCTGCGTGCTACACGCACTTTGAGTCTTTGACTGCAGATGTGTTCTTAAGGTCCCAGTCTTTTTGCAGGATCTCTTTTTGTGCTTGTTGACAGATTTGCTCAGACAACTGCAATGCATCAACGGCCTCGCTGCGAGCTTTAGCATGGATATCCAGCTCTTTGCTCAGGAGCTGCACCTGTTCAATAAATTTTCAGCAGTCATGTAAACAAAAGGAAACTTTTTGCAAAACACTTCTTGTGATTCTTGTTTCATTTGATTTCACCTTGAGCTCATGAGACAGCACAATGTTACGCATTTCGTCCAATCTCAGGTTGAACTCGTGTTCCCGTTTTCGCATTTCGCTGTCGAAGTCTGCCAGCATTTCCTGTCATGAATTACAAAAAAACAGGAACTGTCATGACTTGCACAACTTATTTCAACGTCATTTAGTGCGTGGCAATAAAAACTTCCGTTTCTATCAAACAAGAAAAAGCTGATCACTCGCATACGCCAAATGTGATTACAAAATATAATATTTTCCTATTTTATATATTAACATACTTAAAGGAAGTGTGCAGAAGCTTACAAAAAAGCTTATCAAATTATTTAGAAGTAAATAATACAACCCAAGACAGCGTTGAGTGCTATTAAATGCAAGACACACTCAAAAAAAATTATCAGTTGACAACGCAGACACAATAAATGTAAATTGCATGGAGGACCGGTTTGTTGTTTTACTGTAGGTGTTAGTGAGCCATTCTGTTCATTAGTAAATAAACTACCATGGCAACAAACACGTCTGACATATCACAAATGCAGCAGCTGAGCACAACTCGGCTGATCCCAGCTCAACGGGCAAATGTCAAAGGCGACTGCATTGACATTAATAACGCAACACCTATTCTCGGTATGAACAAAACAGGGTATGGCATTTTACTTAAAGAAATCGTCTAATATCTATTCCCTACTCATTTTACAGAGCAACGTGAGAATTCCCGAGGGATAAAATATGCTGAGACCCAGAAACAGTGTCAGATTAGGTACATCCTGGTCAGATGTGTTAGTTTAAATACCACACAGTGGCAAGCAGGTTCATGGAGTGCTACATATAAGGCAAGCTAGAGACTTTACTACTGATTTTCTCAACCAATACCTTAGTGTGAGGGCATGTTGACAAGTAAGTAAGTAAGCCTAAATATATCAACATTTAAGTGAAATTCTTTGCAAATCCTAATTCAAGAGTACCTCAATAACACACTTTGAAATAAGGTACTTCTTGTACAAGAAGAACACCACCACACTGGTCAATGTAATTCCTACCTCTATGTCACATGACCGATTGGACAATGTGTGAGGTACCTGTTTTTGCAGCGCCAGCTCCCCATCTGATGCCTGGATTCGTCGCTGGAGATCCCGTCTCAGCGTCTCATTCTCTTCTCGGAGAGTGTGAATCTCATCCTCCTTCATACTGCAGATCAAACTTATTACTGAAGTATGAATTCACAATGTAATATGAGAATACATTTACAGATGTAGGCGGTCTAACAGTTTTTAGGCCTACTGTAGGCATACTACAGTAGGCATATATTTTCCAATAATATAAATACATTACTTTAATAGCACTCTTAGCTCTTCAACAGCATTTAACTGCAGCCCTTTCTCCAAAAGCATGAGAAGTTTTTTTTTTTTTTTTTTTAGGAGTCATCCAAAAGTATTAATTCATGATTGTTCCTAAAAATAATAATGCACTTTACCTGTGCACTCTCTCCAGGTGTACACGGTGCTCAACTCCCCTCTTATGATACTGAGCCTGCAAATCTTCTTTTTGCTTTTTTTCCTCTTCCAGAGCTTCTTGCAGTTTGGCTAGCTGGATCCTCAACTCGCTGAGCTCCACTTGCCGGGCACCGTCTTCAGCCTGGATGCGGACAGTCATCGCATCATAACGCTCCAGCTCTCGGTCTCGCTCCTCCAGGACACGCAGGTTATACTGGAAATCATCTCGCAAACGCAGAAAGCGCTCTCTCTGTGTTGAAGCCTCACTGGTAGCCTCAGATAGTGCAGTCTCCAGCTGTTGAATACGCAAGGCCTGAAGCTCTTTCCATTCCCTCTCCTTAGAGGCTAGCTGGGCTTCGAGATCTGCTGAGTCCTGCATGGTTTTTAAAGGCTGAACATCAGGACATGGTTCAACCTACCGTTAGTGTAAAAAATAATCTGCAAATACATGAGATCTGTGAAGTGAAGCAATTGACAGCGCATTTAGGAAATAAATAATTCACATACCATTGATTTATAGGCAATATTTCAATAATTCAAACACATAAGCCTTAATGGCAACAAATGTGCTTTTTTTTGTTAGTGATGCATCCACAGAAAATTTTGAAAATTCTGCAAAAAAATTTTTTCCCATTCAATCGGAATTGTTTCCATTCATGCATCATCTATACCGCTCATCCTGTGTACAGTACAGGGTCGCGGGTGCCTGGAACTTATACCAGGAGTTTTAATGGCACAAGGCAGGGTACGTCCTGCACAAGGGTCCAATCCATTGCAGGACACACACACAAACTTCTGAGAATTTGGGAACACCGGTTAACCAAATCTGCATCCGTTTGTTCTGTGGGAGGAAACCAGAATACCTGGAGGAAACCAACCAAGCATGGGGAGAACATACAAACTCCAAGCACACAGACCATCTGAACCCATGACCCAGGAGATGCGAGGCCACAGTGTAAACCACTAGCCATTGTGCCATCAGAGGATGTATCGTTTGTAAAATATGCTAGAATTATTCTTTTTCCACTTCATATGAGATTTTGGGACAACCTGAATGCTAAAAATGGGTAATAGACGTTTTTTTGTACACAATTACAGTATGTATAGTTTTTAAGTATTTCGGCTTTTCTTTCCCTTCCTGTACTACTTTCTTTCTGGGTTAAATTCAAAGTGTGTGTAAAAATTTTACAGGGTAATTAGGTGTTACTTTTAACAAAAGTCTATTATAGCCTGATATTGTAACTTAGTGCTTTGCTCTGCGATGGATTGGCACCCTGTCCAGGGTGTACCCTGCCTTGTGCCCCAAGCCTCCTGGGATAGGCTCCAGGTCCCCGCGACCCTGAATAGAACGATAAAGCGGTACAGAAAATGAATGAATGAATGAATTAATGAATCTAGCTATGTAGTATCCTTGGAGTAGCTGGTCAATCTGTTAGTAACTGCACATGACTCAACACAGTTAACGATGGCAGCCGCATTACCGCCGATCATAGATGAAATGTAAACGTTCAGTAACCAAATCAATTTTGAACTTTTATCTAGCTACTCGAACATATTATCGGGTGAATATTAATAAAATGATTTACTTCTGATGTTAGCAGCTGTGAGGTATGTAACATGCCTCTACCCGCGTGAGCCAGATACCCCAAGGCATTTCTGTATTATATAATTGAGCAAGAGAACATAATTTACAATCGAACGCAAAGACGATTGATAAAAAAAATATATATTTTTTTAAAAAGCCCCAAATTACCATTTTCTCTACAACAGCTTAGCATAAACTCCATCAGTTTGGTTCCTATGGGAACAACAAATCCAGAGGTCCGCCACAAAAAGGTTCCGTGTGAAACTTGTACTCAGGATGTAGAGTTCCGCTTTTCAGCAACAGACAATGTTTGTTTTTATATACAGTATATGGTTTTAGGGATATTTGTACAACCTTTAAGAATAAAATGATTGTAGCCACGACCTGTGCTATAGTTCTATAATAAGATTTCCAGTAGATCCATGTAAACTGGTATTTAGGTCCCTGACTAAAATCTGACTGATTATGATACTTCAGGTTCATCCCCAGGTGACTCAATATGACGCAAAAATTTTTTGCCTTGTATTTTATAATGTTCATTGACAGGATGGAGCGCTGGCGGATGACGAAAGAAGAAATTGGAAACCGGTCTCCGCCTGCGGTCCTCATTCGGCGGTAATCTTCCCACTGAGTCAGTTTATTTGACTCACAAATAAGAGTCGACTCTTTAAGAGTTGGCTCATTACCATTTTCAGAATCAGCCGGCTTTATTCCGCCAAGAATGTTGACATACAAGGAATTTGATTCCGGCTGTTTGTGGCTGACCGACATAAAGCACTCACAACATTCAATAACTATATACAGATCAAATAAAAACAGGAAATAAAGTAAAACGTAAAGTGTACATAAAGTGAGTGTGCATGGTGTGCATTGCATATAATAAGTAGCATTATAATAATATGCTATACTGTATATAGCATAGCAGTGATGTATATTAGGATGTAAGAAGTTTGTAAAAAGCATGTTGGTGCTTTTACACAATACACAGTACAAGATGTTTGATTCATGCAAATAACAGTAATGCACAGTAAGGTGTAAGAAAGAAAAAAAAAAGCATCTTGGCACTTTTCTTCAGTGGATTGTATATAAGTTCAATTGCTTATGGGGGCGATTGCCTGAGGAAAGAAACTTTGCCTGGTAGTTTTTGGTGTATAGGGTTTTGTAGTATCTGCCTGAAGAAAGATGGTGAAAACGGTTGTGTCCAGGGTGTGAATGGTCAGTAGTGATTTTTCCTGCCTGTTTCTTGGTTCTTGTAGAATACAAGTCGTGGAGAGGGGCAGGGAAGCACCCATTTTCATGCTAACTATAAGTTTTTCCACAAACTGCACTCTTGCAGTTTATTTTGATTAGATCATGTTGATTTGCATTAAAACATCGTTTGAAATAATGAAGTCAGTGGTTATGACATTTGAGTCTTTGGGTGTGGGTGTTCATGTGGTCTGTGATGTACTGTATTTACAGCCTCATCTATGTTTTTCCTCCTTGTGCCCTCGCTCCCTAAGCATTTATGCTGATACCTTATTTCTACCCCAATACACTGAATAAAGCAAGCTGCCTCCCCTATATGGACAAAAGTATTAGAAGTTATATACTATAACGATTTCTACTACTTTTGGGTGGCTGTCCACAAGATTTTGGAGTGTTTCTGTGGTAATTTTGTGTAAAAGTTTGGGGAAGGCCCTTTTCTATTTCAACATGAATGTGCCTCAGTGGACAAAGACCTATAGACCTACAGTATAGTGCCTCAAGACCTATAAAGACATGGTTTTATGTCCCGTGTGGAAGAACTTGACTGACCCCCACAGAGCCCTGACCTAAACCCCAATAAGCACTTTTGGATGAACTGGAATGGAAATTGAGAGCCAAGTCTTCTTGTCAAACATCAGTGCCGGACCTCTTAAATTGGAAGTATAGCATTGTGCAAAATATCTTGGTATGCTGAAGCATTACAAATGCCCTTCAATGGGCATAAGTGGCCTGATTGAAACATCTAAATACAATAATTTAAAGGTTTGGGGAGGATATTTTTGTCCATATAGTGCAGATTATATTTTTAGCCTGGCTTGGCTTAGTGGCACAGTGACATGGTGGGGTGCTCTACAGTATAGAGTTTGCATGTTCTCTCTGTGCTTGGTGGGCCTACCTGGGGTGCTTCAGTTCCTCCCATGGTCCAAAGACATGCATGCAGTCTATTGTCATTTCCTAAAAGCCCATAGTGTGTGTGAATGTGGGGGAATGTTTTTGCTTGTGCCCTGAGTTCCTGGGATAACCTCCTGTTTTCAGATTACAGTATTTTCAGATTTCTTTTCTGACCCCCTAAGATTTTTACACATACACACATGTGCATGTGACCTGATGTGGTATTTGCATGCAATTGGAATGACTGCTGGAAATTTGTTTATGCAAAATGAGCATGAAGTGCTTAAAAACCACTTGATATACATCTATCAGTGCACTCTAGTTGGATTAAAAAGGTGTTATGTCACTTCTTTTCTGAATTTATGAATGTTTGCACACGTTTCTCTTTTTCCACCGCAGACACATTTATGTTTCCTTGAATATTATAATGACAGGCATCACAGTGGCTTAGTGGGTAGCACTGTTAACACATGGTGGGTTTCTTCTGGGTACTCCAGTTTCCTCCCACAGTCCAAAAAACATGCAGGTTAGGCTAACTAATGTTCTCAAATTGCCTTTAGTGTGTAAATGAGCGTGAGTGTATGTGCCCTGGGATGAATTGGCACCCCATCGATCCCCCGTCTCCTGTGTTAGGCTCCAGGCCCCCAGAGACCCTGTATACAGGATGAAGTGGTATAGAAGATGAGTGAGTGATTATAATCACCCTGTTCACGTGAGCAGTGAACCAATCAGGAAAGTTTGTGAAAAACGTGCCCATTATAACGTGCCATAATTAATAAGTTCCGGGTAGTATTAATATTTTAACTAAATTAATATTTAAAATCTTTACATGTTTTAACTATAATGTATGAGTATCAACCCTAAAAAATGAGGAAGGGGGAAAAAACGACTCATAAGGAGCCGGAGCAAAAGATCCGAGTCGTTCCTGTACGACATCACATCGAACCCCTACCTGCCTGATATCACGTAGCCCTGGGTGTTGCACTGTCGCAGTGGCCTTAGCGACTCCGAAATGATGAATGGGAGCTTCTTGATCAAACAGTCGACATGGATAACAGATTAACGTACCATTAAAAACCCGGAAGTAGCACGGACAATAACATCGTTAAAAGCGGTTGGTGATTAATTAGTTGATGCAAATACAGGCTTAACGCAAAGCAGGAAAACAATAGTCTATCCTATCACAGTACACATACAGAGCAGCACTTTGTTCTCATGAACGAGAAGTCCACTTTACATGTAAATAATAACCAGAGATAGAGGAGGAGAGAGAGAGAGAGAGAGAGGGAGGGGGGAGGGGGGGAGAGAGGATGCGCGCGGCACTAGAAAAGCGCATTATCCGGGCACGTCCGCATTCTCTCTGGACTCAGGTGGTGTGTGTGTGAGGCGCACAGCGGATCCTGTCTGAGCTTTACACGGATTGAGCGATGTTTTTGGCACTAAGGACATATTTATCAGTTGAACACCGGTAAGGTAAGATGCTCCAGTATCATCACCATCGCTGTTTCAGGGTTTGTTCTGTGTTCCTGAGCTGTGTGTAAACACCAACAGGTCGTTTGAAGGAGGATGGATGAGACACAAACCGTCTCTACCGGCTTATTTGTTTATTTTAACGCTTTCTTTCCCCACAGTGTTTACAAGCTGCTGGCTATTTCTGAGCGGCTCCTCTGTCGGCATCGCATTGCTCACTGTTTTCCCCCTGGATTTGTAATTCCAACCAAAAACGGGGCTTTAATTATATAACGCCATGTTGTTTTAACCGTCTAGGTTATTCGGGGTCGTGAAATGACCCTCTAGTTAAATGTAATAAGCGACATCTCCTCTCCAACCGCGTGTGTAAGAGTGATTTAATCGGCATTTAATTCCATTTCAATTCTAGATTTCCTTCACCAACTTTATTTTTTCTTTTCCTAGAGAACAAGAAGTACCCCGGTCTAGTCACGTAGACCGTGACGTGCTGTGGCCGTGTGTTCCTCGTCATCCGTATACCGGCAATCCTTCTGTAAACGGGGGATTCATTCATTCATAAAAATTTTTTTATTATTATTATATTTTTATTATTTGTTGTAATAATAATGCAGGCATGATATTGCTATTAAATATTCATTTTAGGATCCAA
>JAOTQY010000052.1:9906174-9917457 GCA_026413445.1 Dolichallabes microphthalmus
GTCTCCTGGGATAGGCTCCAGGCCCCCCGCGACCCTGAACAGGATAAAGCGGTACAGAAAATGAATGAATGAATATATATATTTAGAAATTCGGTATTTCCTATAATAATATTCAATTTATTAATTTATTTAAGTGATTCACTTAAATTATGTAAAAGTTACTCACTCACTCACTCACTCACTCACTCTCTATACCACTTATCCTGTACAGTGTTGCGGGAGGCCTGGAGCCAATCCTAAGGAACTTGTGGCACAAGCCAGGGCACACACTGGATGGTGTGCTAATCCATCACAGGGCACACGAATGCATACTGTATACTCATACACTCATTCACACACTATGGACAACTTTAAACACCAATCAGACCAATCTGCATGTCTTTGGACTGTGGAAGGAAACCAGGATACCTGGAGGAAACCCATCAAGCTTTGGGAGAACATGCAAACTCTACGCACACCGATCTGAATGTAACATGTTTCAAATGAATGAAAGGTATTAAAACTTCTGCTGATTATCTGTTTCAGTTGTTTGCATTCTCTTGCGTACACAATTCTAAGCCAGAAAATTCAACTTGAGGTTTTTTCCCCCACTAGCCTGGATTTTCTTAAACCATTATTAAGCTGACGCTGAAGCATCTCCTCTAATCTGAGATCATCTGACCTCCTACTGCACAAGGTTTTCTGCCATTTCACACCATCACCCCACTCATCTGCTCAGCTCCTTCTGACACAGACCTCTGTTTTTCTGCTTTTCACTTGCCCTAGTGGCCCCGAGTTCAGCAAGCTGTGCTGCCTCTACATGACCCGTCTGCCTCTCTGCTTCATTGCCAGTCTTGCTCTGTGAACCTATCTGACTGTATGTACTGCTGCTACAGCATGGGGGAAAAAGGAGGCAAATAGCAAGAGGACTGAGTGCTAAAAAGCTTGGTGCAAAAGCCAGCAAAACGCTCCAGCTGTAACCTATTTCCATCACTCTCCGCCCATATAACAGCCATTACCCCTCCCTAGGCCTGGCAGAAGACGAGCTAAGCACTTTTCAGAGGAGAGAGGACAATTTGTGCTCGCTGGAGTGGCTCACCTGTCAACGGCTAGTCCTTGAAGTCCTTCGCTGGTGTGCTGGCATCTGTTTCCAGGGGCTGCTGAGTGCCATCAATTCCCTATTCGCTCAGGGTAGGCTTGTGTGAAGAGACCTGGAGCTGACTGCTTTAGGAAGCCTCTCTCTAGGTACTCTGACTTTAAGCTTTACCCCATCAGTTCACCCTATCACTGTTCTAAAGATTTCAGTGAAGTCAGCTAAAGAAGCCAGTTCCTGTCTCGGCAGTTGTATATTGTCTCAGAGACGAAATATGCAATGATTCTGCATATGTTTAAAAGTGACACCGAGGCACAACATCAATCTGTAGTTCTAAAAAAAAAAAAAACATACCTTGATTTTATATGCAAACAACTGCATTTGATATTGGAGCCAATTAATTATTTTCTTAAAATCCAATATTTTCAGCCACAGAAGTGAGCATTTCTATTCCTTGAGCATTCACATGTGTCGGTTTAATGTTTCCTAGCTTTCTGTGCATGATTCAATCAATTAAGGCTTGGTAATTAGCTAATTCGCTAAATCAGGTGTGCTCCAGCCCTGAATGTAAATGTGACTCTATTGGCAGATTAATAAGATTCATCATTAAAGCTGAATTTCTGCACAATGGCCACTTGATGGCACACTTGGCTGCATGTGCCCCTGGCTGTAACGTTCTCACTGGCTTCCAGTTAATCACAACCTTCGATTCTGTACATTATATTCATAGAGATCCTGTTTGTTTAGTACTGCTTGCAGAATTACAAAGAGAGATGCCTGGATAGCTAAATCACAAGTCTATACACTAAATCAAGTCTTTAATCTTAAGTGATATCTGAGACACATGGCACCACTTACATCAACGACAGGGAAATTATCGTTAATCATTCATTTGTAGAACATCTAAACATGTCACTTGACTGCTTTTACATATTTAAATCATAGAGAGCAATGCACGTAACTGCCTTTGGTTTGGGCTCTACTTATTGCCTGTTAAACTGTAAATCTCAGGGGAGCTTATTAATAAGCGATCAAGAAGGGCAGCCTGATGATTATTAATTATGTCTCCTCCAGGGTACTCACCTGGGAATAATACTGAATAACTTTAGATAAGGAATACGTTATGTGCAGTACTTTCATTCGCCAATCGTTGTATCGCTTTCAGATCCTTATATACAGTATTAAATATTGACAATACAATAGGGAGGCCCAGCTAAGATGATTGGGGCTGTTTTGTGTAAAAGCACTAAACTGCTAATTTAATCTGGGTAAAGTTCACTCTCGGGCAGTCGCAGAGATGTGCAGATCTGCAGGTTGAACTGTAACCCCTTAAAGAAGTCTGCCAGTATTGAACGAGTGTAACAGCACACCATGCATATTCTATGTCTAACGGCCACAAGCAATATCAATTTTTAATTTGACGTGCACTTTGAATATGTCGAGGCATATTTATTAGCATATGCCGATATATAATAAATAATCTACTTCTGAAGCCTGCTGGCAATATAAATTTTTCATGCCGAATGTACCTAAATGTACTGCTGCATTTTAAAACAAAATCTTGTGGGTTTAATTTTTATGATGTTTTATTATACATTAAAGATTGAACCCTTGCTCGCCTATGTCAGAGATGAAGGAGGGAAAGAGTGTTACATGAACTCCCCATCCCTGTTCTTCACCCCATCTCGCCTAATGACTTGCAATCAAAATCCTTCATTTTTGCTGCCTGCCTCTGCATGTGTAATAGCCAGAGACTGCAATATGTTAAAATTGCTCTGCACACAGTAAAATTACCACTGTTGAATTAACCCTTACTATATTAAACTGGCATTTCATTCACACCCAATCCAATATAAAGAGTAATTCTCACACCATTTGTGAAACTGATGTCAGATTTTATCGGGTGAAAAGTCCTAAATGAGCACGAATCTCACATTACATGGACACATCATTTATCAAATTGTGAGCTTTATCTCTTTATTCTTTATCCTTACAGAATATAACAGGTCATAACAGATCCTATGTCATTAGGTCTGGTTTCATCTGTTGTGAAGTGTCTTTATGATGCTTTTAACGGTCTATGCTCTTGCAGCACAGTGCCATAGTTGGAAAGCAAAGTTTCTGGTGCTGCATGGAGCGCATCCATCGGAACACGCCACAACTCTCTCAGCGTTGTCTTTATTTCTATTGAGTAGACCATGGAAAGATGCTGCACAGAGGTATTAAGAACAGCAAAGGAAGAGAGTGAAACTGAATATGGGCAATGGTGAGACAAGAGGAGAGTGGGACCAAGAGTGACAGCAAGATACTCTGGCTTCTCTAAAGCTAAAGGGGTATTTGCTGCATGAGTGACTAAGGTCTTAGGTGACCTCTGGCCCCTCCTAGAGCTAAGCTCTAATGGAGGTCTGCTAACACGAATCTTGGCTGCCCTGGGCCTGAAAGAACGACACCCTCCCTCTTTTTGTCCAGCACGGCAGAATTAAACATTAAGAAGCACTCTAGGGACAGCACTTCTGCAAGGAACAAAGCGTGAATGATTAAAAGTTTCTTGGTGTTCGACATAATTGTATTTGGCAAAGGCAGTTGTGATGGAAGAACTCCTTGGGCTCCCTCAATCAGATTTTACCGTTCCTGTGGCCCGTCAGTTAAGTCAACAAATATTTACATTAAAAAACCATTAGAGGTCCCCTTCTCTCTTGACGAGGGATCTCCAAGGTGCATTTGGCCAATTGTTCCACTCGCATGATTCCCTTTTAATTGCAGCCGATCGGAGCCTTGGGATGTGGGGAGAGTGGGGAAACTGCCCTGTGACTGTACAACTATAAAACATTTATTGGCCAGTCTTGCTCCATGGTCACAGTCATGCGATGAGGGAATAGCTAGTACACAACAGGGAAGTGTTAAAGAAGGCCTCCCTTTTTTTTTAATGAACCTTTTATGGGTGTTCAAACAGCAGAATAGTCTCTTTTAATGGGTTGTACACCCAGATGCCAGCACTATGTCCTGTCCCTCTGGCCTACCCTCCTCACATCACTTCATTAATTGGTCTACTAAAACCATCTACTCTTCTTTCTTTGCGGTGTTTGGTATTGAAACTGGCCCCCTTGTCTTGAATTCACAGGCTTGGTTACTTACTCCCCCTTCACTGAACAGCAGATGCTACTGTTCTGCCTTGGTGGCGAAGCCTTCCAACTTAATTAACACTAAATAATTAGGCAAATAAACATGTAATGGAGGACCACACACTCACCACTCAGTCCTGAATGGTGGCACTACCATTCTCAACACAATTTATGTGCAAAACTGTTTTCTCAAAATCAATTTCCACCTACAATATGCACTAAATTAATAAAGGAAGGGTACATTGACCAAATTTGCTGACTGTGTCTGATCTGAGAACCTGATGGTGCCATTTTAATGTGTGCCTGTAGTAGGCTTTTCTGGATTATAATGCTGCCCTGAGTATTATCTTCTGTGTAAGTATGGATTATTAGTGTTGGACAGCAGTCACAGTCGTATGACGAGGGACTAGCAGGTGCACAACAGGGAAGTGGTAACCTTTTTTAATGATCCTTTTAAAGTTCATTCAAATAGCAGAATAGGTTCCATTAATGGGTTTCACATACAGATGCCAGCTTTTCAAGATTGAAATATTGCCCGGAGTACTATGTAGTGTACATGCGTTATGCATTGTCAGTGACGAGCGGTATCATCATTAGTCCTATGTGATGAAGCTATTAGCCTAATTCCAATTTTAAGTAGCAATGAGTTAGTGCTTGTTCCTTTTTTAAATGAAGTTCCTTGTACTTGCAAGTAGGTAACATGTTGGCTGAATAGCAGCGTGGCATTGATAAATAAGCTGTGTTCCATTCCACAGTGTCCATAAACAGCACTATTGGCTCCCCACTCAGGGAATGTTAAGCAAAGGGAAGTTCCCTGGACAGAATTTCTCCAGTTGGAACACCCAGCCATGTAATTAACACAGACACCACTTTGTGTTAATCTGGTAATAAACATCTCAGTTACCTGTTGCTGCTACATCTAAAATAAAATACAACATATATTGTATAATGAGACAAAAAACTAAAATACCATTATGCAATGCATATTATTGAAATATATAGTAAGAAATGTAAGTTGATTCATGTGACTTGATTAAATTACAATAAAAAACAACAATACATTATTTACAAATGAATAGCATATGTAAAATTTATTATTTATAGGTTACATTATTTATATACTAAATGTAGATTAATAAAAATAATTATGTGTCACGTTTGTATGGTTGTAGATGAGGCATATAATATAAAGAAAAACAAACAGGAATGAACAAAACATGAAGCTATGGCACAAGACAGAACAGTAAACCAAACAGCAGCATCCCAACAGAACAAGAGAAAGCAGAACAGATGTAAGACAAACTAAACTCAAAATGGTGGCTACTTACAGCCCAACTGATTAGCGACCTCGGTTCAGGTTAGAGGTCCGTTACCTGACCAAAGTGCACTCTGGGAAATGAAGTTCAAAAGTCAAAAAAGTCTTTGGCCACAGGGCGCCCTCTAGGGGTTAACCCTGACATTATGATGTAATATTAATATTTTGTTTTGCTTGTGAAAAAAATGGTGCATGACATTAATGTCAGGTCTTATATTGAGCTCTATCTATTTTGCACTCTAGCAGGGTATATAGACTGATGGATAATCTTGGTTGTCCAGTCCTGACAGTGTGATGAACTGTAGTTCAATTCTTCTCTACACTGTACACAATTCCCTTTGATCTGAGCAGGTGTGTTCCCAATGGTTTGGAAGTTTACTTACCATGACTGAATACCTTGTGCAGTCCTTCTTGCAGGGATTTCCTAGGTTATTGCAACATACTCATTGTGATTTCATGTGCACTATTATTTTTGTGTGCAGTTGATGATAATAATGAGTCGGTCTATAGGGAAGAGATTCACAGTCCATTAGCATAGTGTTCCTCCAACAACCTTACCTTTAACACCAAGAAAACCAAAGAGTTGTGTGGATTTCCATAAATCAAAAATCAGGGGATTCTCTCCACTCTGTGGAACTGAAGTGAATCTGTCCTGCATCATAACACTTCACTTCTAGTTAGAAAAGTGCAACAGCGTCTTTACTGTACTTCCTGAGGAGACTGGAGAGAGTTCATCTGTCTCCCAACATACTAGAAAGCTTTTATCGTTCCACCATTGAGAGCATCCTGACCAACTCCATCATTGTCTAGTATGGCAGCTCCACAGTTTTAAATAGGAAAGCCCTGCAAAGGGTGGTGAAAACCATTCAACACATCACTGGAACCAGTCATTGAGCACCTTCACTGCAGTAAATGTCTTCGAAGATCACATAGCATTATCTAGGACTCCTCCCATCGAAGACTTTTTGACCTCCTTCCTTCCAAGAGAAGTTACAGGAACATTTGCACCACAACCATCCAGATTCTATCTATCTATCTATCTATCTATCTATCTATCTATCTATCTATCTATCTATCTATCTATCTATCATTAGTTAATTCACTCGTTAGTATTCTCACTCTATGTTGTAAACCTGATCCTCTTATTATAATTTGTTTTGAAAACCCTCAGTGTTTGTAGTATTTCTACTTATTTTAGAAATACTCCTACTATATGAGATTAAAATCTAATGGATTATCCTGCGTACTCACTCACTCACTCACTCTCTCTCTCTCTCACACACACACACACACACACACACACACACACACACACACACACACACACACACACACAGAGTACAGGGTCGTGGGAAGCCTAGGCTATCCCAGGAGACTAGTGCATGAGGTTGAGTAAACGCTGGATGTGGTGCCAGTGCACAAGCACGCACACTACGGTATGTCTTTGGACTGTGGGAGGAAACTAGTACCTGGACAAAACCCACCAAGTACGGGGAGAACATGAGAACTCCATGCACTATTACCTTCAAAACCCAAACCTGTTGGACATATTTATCTTATTCAACTTTAACTAGTCTTGGCACTTGATTGACAGAACTAAAGTAGTACGTATAGATTTCAAAACACAAATACAATGAAAAAATCATGAATATCAATAATTTCATGTATAGAAAACATTAAATCAAGACTCATCCGATGGTAATTTGCCCAAATTGAATGTTTTATTAACTGCTCATTATCTTTGTGTTCATTTGTGGCGTCTTATATTGACGAGTTCTCGTTTTTTAATTTTTGTAGTGTGTGAAATGAATGTAGATGACTGAATGCCATTGCCAGGCCAGGCTATGAAGGTCGAGGTCAGTTGGATCCTGGGAGACACCCAGAGGCAAGCCTCTCAAATTTTATGTAAACTGGAAGAGGAAGCATAAAAAACCTTTGCTGTTGTCTGATGCAGTTCCACAGTGCTGATTCAGAACAAGTCATTTGGGATGACTTAGTTAATTGTGTGTTCACTGAGAGCAAAAATAAATAAATCAGTGACGACAAAAACTCAATACTAATGATAATGCATGAATTATTATTATTTTTTAATTATTACTTGTAATTAGCACAAGAGCTGATATGCAGTAAACCCTGGCTGTAGCTTTAAATCATTTAAGCTACTTAAAGCATATTCTTGCTTGTATTACTATATTAGGTGTGTTTCTCTGAAGAATAGACTTTAATGTTTCTGAGCTGTGTCTTTATACCAACTTGTAGCTTGGCATTTTAAAGTAATTTTCCCATCATCATATGTTATTTATTTGGTTGATACTTGATTGGATTTTTTTTTTAAAGACTGCTTAATACCATTCAGCTTCCTGCTGAGGTTTGATGTGACACTGTAGAAATATATGTGCTGCATAATGTAAAATGTGTCTCCCTGCTTAAAGTTCTGACAAGGGAAGGTATCAAACAGTAAACATCTATTTAGGGGAAATTAATATATTTGCTGGGGCTGGGGGCTCCTAATTGCTGACAATTAAATTTAAATGAGTCCACGTAGGCGAAGACTGAAGGATCAGTGTATAGGCACAGCGAGAATCAGGACAGGCAGCGGCCTCTCTGTTTCTGTATCCCTCTTTCTCCATCGCTTTGTTGTGCATGTCCTGCGAAACATGCTGGTTCGCACTTCACAAAAAAAGAAAAAAAAAGTGATAAGGCTGTTTCATATGTGGAGCAGACATGTGGGTGATTATGTGCTAATGCTGCTCATCGCTGCACTTTTGTTTTTTGCGCTCCTCCAGAAGGATAAATAATGAGTGGGGTTGGCTGCTACAGCACAGGGAAAGTGGTCCATAAGGAGCTGCGCTAATTCAGAAAGTCCCTTATCAAAACAAGCTGATGTTCGCTGAGACGTGTCGAGGCTGTGCTCTGCTGAGACGGAGGCTATGCCCTCCCCCCGTGCAGCCCGGCAGCCCTGCGGCCCTGCTAATTAACTGAGCTACACGTTCTTTTGGTGTCAAACAACAAATGCAAATCAGAGAAGGGTCGCTCTGAATCCTTTTCAGAAAAAAAACTAATGCGTGAACAAACACTGACAGACTTAGACTTATACACCTTCACATATACCTTCACATACTGTATGCATAGGGAAATACAGTATACACCTTCACATACTGTACTGTACAGTATGTATAAGGAAATACACAATTGCACCTTTCTCTATAGGAGATTTAAAATTCAGTAAAGCATCAGTATCTTAGCATGGCAAAGAGAGCAAACAGTATGTTCAGTAAGTTTGTTTTGTGGTAGATTTCCATGCATGTAGACAGTTTGCATCCAGTGTCCATTCAGCATTTGAAGATTTGAGGAATCACTCAGCTCCTGGGCCAATGTCCATACAGCCCATTAACTTGACACATGTTCATGATAAACTCACATAATAAAGCAGGGCTGAGGGCCGAGGGTATTGGTAGACTGCTCGTCACCATAGTTACAATATTCTCCCATAATTAGTGTCTCGGCTCTCTCCCCTGCATCGATTTATATGATCTCCTTAAACAGCTGTAAGGAACAGAAAAGGCCTCTGAGGGCCTGTGAGCCTTTGAGGAAGAGAAAATCGAAAGGAAAGAATAGAAACAGGAGAAAGAAAAGAGAGAGAGAGAGAGAGAGAGAGAGAGAGAGATGGAGAATAAAGAGGAGACAACAATGGTGTAAGAAACAAACTCTGGCATTATTGTACGATTGCATGCTTCCATTTTAAATAGGCATGCTGTAACCCGAAGCTGTATTGAATGTGACTGAGATAGATGGCCTGCCTTAAATAGAACTATTTCTCACAGTCAGGAGTAAACACAACTAATGCTCAGAGGGCCTTCTTTGCTCACACACATACAGTGTATTGTATAACACCCAGGACCAGCCTCTTAGATGAAATCCACACAGATATATACAAATATTAGAGAAAAATGAGTATACTCGGGCAACATGTAAACATCTAACATCCAGCATTCAGAACAGATCATATTAGTATGTGTATTAGTAATAAATCCTATTTACAAAGTTCTGCATATTGTAATACACATATACACTGATCAGCAGTTACATTACAACAGCCTGCCTAATATTTTGTAGGTCCTCTTTGAGCCACATGTCTGATTCCTTGAGGCATAAACTCCACAAGATATGGAGTGTCAGGATATCTGGCACCAAGATGCAGGCAGTAGATTTCTTTTTAAATCTGTGAGTTGTGAGATGGAACCTCCACTTGTTTGTCCAGCAAATTCTACAGATATTTGATTAGATTGAGATCTGTGGGATATGAAGGACAGGTCATCACCTTGAACTCTTCGTCATGTTGCTCGAACAATGTTTGCAGAGTGGCAAGGTCTTTCTCGCTGAAAGAGGCTATTGCTATTAAGGAATACTGTTGCCATGAAGGGGGGTGTACATGGTCTGTTTCGATAGGTTGTAAGTGTCAAAGTAACATCCATGAATGGCAGGAGCCAAGGTTTCTCACCAGAACACTGCCCAGAGATTCACATTACCACCACGGCTTGCCTTCTTCCCATAATGCATCCCTTTTGTCCAGGTAAATGATGCACATACACCCAGCCCTCCACATAATGTAAAACAAAACTTGATTCATCAGACTCGTCCACATTTTTCCACTGCTTTAAGTTCTAGTTCTGGTGCAAACCCACAGATACAGTACACTGTGTTTTGACATCTTTTTATCTCTTCCAGCACATTTTTATTGCAATTTGTGTTGCTGTGTTCTGTGTAATGGGACCAGATGGGCTCACCAACCATTAATAAAATTTGGGCACCCATGACCATCTCATTGGTTTGCTGGTTGTCCTTCTTCGGACCACTTTTGGTAGCTTCTAACTACTGCATACCAGAAATACACCATGAGATACCTCCATCATTTGGAGACTTACACAGTTGCCTAGTCATGACCATTTGGTCCTTGTCAAAGTTTCTGGGATTCTTATACTTGCTTATTTTTCCTGCTTTTAACACATTAACTTGCTACCTAATATTTGGCTACCCACCCATTGACAGGTGCCATTGTAATAAAATAATCAATGTAATTTACTTCCCCTGTTCTGGCTGATCGGTGTGTATGTTAAAAAACAAAAAACATACACCACCCTGGCCTTATTTCAACCGAGAATTTATCTCTCTGTTTTTAACCAATTTTTATATATATATATATAAACAAATGTTACCTGAAAACAGCTTAAAATATTAAAATCATAATGTGATATGTAATATATATTTTCCCCCCAAAGTATCAACCTACATAATAATAAGCCAAGAAAGCCCACCCACTGATTTTGAATTCAGGTACTGACCTACATGTCCAGGTATCCACCAGCATAATTAACCCATGACAATGGAATTAACAGTGCAATAATGGCTTAATTTCTTATAAGTAACCATTTCATAACAATCCCACAACAATAACTGTGAGCACAAGTTGCAATTTATCTATTAAATGGCCTCGATTTGCACAATAACACACAGTCAATAGTCGCTTGCATTAAAGGTTTAAGCTGTAAGATGATATTAGATCAAACAGGTAGATGGATTTGATGCCACAATTTTGCTCCAAATGGACAGAAAAGTAATTTTTTTTATAGAAAAAGATGATTATTGTCACAGTAGGACCAGGCTCTGAACCAGATCAAACACAGCGCCCCCTATCAGCAGAGTACTGATCAAAACCACCTGTCAGCAATCACCGCACAGATAAAAGCCACACCCCATACCACAATCGGCGTCCG
>JAOTQY010000052.1:9990805-10003957 GCA_026413445.1 Dolichallabes microphthalmus
GTGGTAGCATGAGCCCACAGGACACACACACACACACACACACACACACACACACACACACACACACACACACACACACACACACACACGGAATCAACTCAACATGACTGGAATTTCAAATGGATTTGCATAAACCCTGACCTCATCTTTTCTATACTCATAACTCTTGTAAACTCTCAGAAAGAAAATACTGTACAATAACAGATTTCAGTCTGCACAAAGCAAACCTTTGATTCTGATCTCAACTCACTACATTCCACTTCCCTCCATTCCCAGGGACAATTGAGCGCTAGTGTAGATTTTTCCTCTAACTGCTTGCACAGGCTTTTGTTGCCACTTGTCCTTGTCCTGAATCGGAGCGTCAGGGACTAATACAGCGGGACGGATCTCAACAGCACGGTAAGGTTGAAGGTCAGCTTTTAATTGAGTGAGCAGAGGAGATGAAGAGCAGAGAGGCCCTCTATCATACTCTCAGGCACTAATGTTAATTCACTCGGGGTCGGGACTGCTGACGCTGGCGTGATTGCGCTAATATAGAGTGCAATGTGAGCTTAAAAAGAGAGAAGGATTATGGTGAATAAACCTCCACTATCTCTTCTGACCACAAGGCCTCTGCGTACCGGATGATCCATCATGTCCGATTTTAATATCCTTAAAGGTCAAACGAAGTTATAAAGGGGGAAATATGCTTTGTTAATGTTTTTACCCCACAATTCTTCTTTTATTAAACTCTCGGAGAACTTGAGCGGCACGAATGGGGATTGGACGCGATCTTTCTGAAATGATTGATACAACAGCCATGATACAATCCAATAAGATTCATTTTATCAGGCATGAAGCTACTGGATAAGCGCCAAAAGATTTCATGTTGCTGGAAAAAAAAAACAAAAAAAAAAAAACAGAAAAACAAAACAGAAAGAAAGAGAGAGCAATGTTTTGAGAGTTGTTTTACTGGAAAGGAAAGAGCTGTTGCTGTTCTCAAATTCTTACAATTAAGTCAGGACAGAACAAATTACCGAGTTAAAACTCCACTTGGCAAACATAAGAGGATGTGGAAATTAATTTCCCGGCATCTCATTACATCTTCCCCATGATGAGAGGGCTTGCTGCTGCATTTTGCATAGACTCAGGGAAAAGCTTCCTTCACCGTCATTACCTATTCCGTCTTGTACTAAATCTATAGTCACGCTGAATTTTTTGAAAAGACCGAAACAAGAACTCGAGCAAGGGGAGGCTACATGAATAAGGCCAGTTTACACATGTTCATTCACCCGCGCTCCCTTCGAGAGATCTTTTTCAAAGAGATTTTTTTTTAACGAGCTGTATGAAAATGAGTATGATAGATAAGGAAGTAGTAATTGTGAGTACAAAATAGATTAGGAGGTAAAGAAAGGCAAGCAAGGGGAAAGAGACTTTGAGAGACAGATCAAGAGAGAATACCCATTGAGATAAGAGAGCTGGAGAAGGGGAGAGGAAGGAGGTGGGAGAGAAGAGAAAGGGCTAAGACAGGCTAATCGCTGGCTCCTCTCTGTGGAAAGTGCGGCGTTTGTGGTTCGATCCAGCCTTCTTCCAGTGCTAATGACTGTCAACATGGTGAGTGGGGCTGTGAAGGGGGAGAAAATTACTAGCTGAAAAGCAATTGACTGATCCCCATCATTTCTCAGGAAAGCAGTGACCTGTGAATATTTCATTATGGGCGAAAGTCGTGCGGCTCATACTGATGGGGGCACGGCGAGCTCTGGAGCGGCCCAGCCCGAGTGAGAGAGGTGAGCTGAAACAGTGGCCTTTATTTCCCTTTCCTCCTGCACGCTGGCATCAGCAGGTGAGAAGCAGATCGTTGCCAAGATGCACATTTTTTTCTTTTCTTTTTACACCGATTTACACACCATGACTTCTGACAATATGGACTTACTGCCTGGTCTAGTCCACCGCCTTTGTTTGCTTCTAAGTTCACCTCATGCTGATTATCTGGTGTCCATGTCAAATTTTTCCTTATCACCAGCTATTCAGGAAATACAAATAAGCTAATTGGTGTTAATTAGTGGCGTTGAGCTTCTGCTGAGGGAATGGGCTGAACCTGGATGTGTACCCACAGGCATGGCTCTTCATTCCCACTTATCACTAAGCATATCTATACAGCCAGAGAAAGAATCAATGAATGCAGACAGACGGATCTGACAGGCCTTTCATAAGGAGAAGCGCAACACGATCAGTGTGATATTTTGTACATGCCACAAGGCAAATTTTTAGTGCTGTTTAACAGTCTCAACCTCACCTGCTTTCAGAGATAAGAACAGAAGCGGTATCCAAGATCAAGCAAGGTGAGCAAACAGAATAGAACTGTACGCGCACGACGAGACCGTCGTCTGTCCTGAAGCGCTTTTGAAAATGGAGTCATCATAAAAGATGATGGGGGATTATGCGCCTGAAATTAAAGAAATCGATTTGACTTTTTTAGACAACTCATACGGATAGCTAATATATCCTTCAGACACCTATGCAGGAAAATATAGAATTAATGCTTAATTAAAAGACTGTCACAGAGTTTAAAAAGAGAAATAGTATGAGCGCTAAATAAATCATGTCAGCAATTGACAGACACAATTAATCCATGACAGTGAGAGAAATTATACTTTCAATGTGATTGATGGCTCTGGTAAAATTTTCTTAAATGAAAACTTATTAAAATTAGAATTAATAATGTACCGAAGCTTTGCAGTACTGCGGTTTTCTATTAAAGCATGAATTTACAATCTCAGCAATAATTGACAAGAAATGTTATGTGATCTAATTATATTTCTATTTGCTAGGTGACCCAAAGTCATCCCGGAAAAAGAGAATCCAAGGACAACCCTAGTCCATATCTATAATCATACTGTATATATCTTACTTGTTCCCCTCCATATGTTGTCTGCTACAGTACGTCTTCTCTTTCGCTCATACTCTCCATGTCATACGCATACTGTACAGGAGCATCTCCTTTCTAACCTCGATCAAACACCGTTTCATTTCGTGATAGCGTCACATGGTATCTGTTGTGTCAAAAGGTCTGTGCAAAAACCCACCTCAATCATGGCGGTGCCATGTGGCTAGGGCACGAGGGTGTGCCAGACAACACGGCAGCCCTGGTGCTCAGAGCAATTCCACCTCTGGGTTCGGGAAACCGAGCGGAGCGGGAAGAGATGAAACGAGAGGAGGAGGGGGAAATGTGCTGAGCAGGGACTAAAATGCGGCACGTGTGAAGAAAAGATTAAATACAAGAAAAAGTGAGAAATAAACAAACGTGGGTAGACGGTGGCACAGAGGCAGATATAATTGAAGTGCAGAAAAATGCTGTGTGTGTGTGTGTGTGTGTGTGTGTGTGGTGGAAGAGAGGGAAAATAAAAGGAGCATCATCTATGTCATGTCAGCTCTACAGCTGAAACAAAGTTACACCTCCATGCCACAACCTGGACCTTTCTCTTTTAACATTGCATTAATTACTAATAATGACTTAAACATAATGATTAAACAAATTTACATTTATACAAGTATGCCGCCAATCAATCAAATGTTACTGTTAGTTGTATATGAAAGTAGATTTGACCCTGAATAATTAAAGATTTATTCGTATCAATGGGAGACAAAGTACTACTGTAGTATCTATTGAATATTTTAGTTTTCATACAGAGATTCTTTCGAAATAAAAAAAACAACAACAACAACAACAACACTATTTTATATTCAGTACTATGTTTTCGGGGTGTTAGAAATCTATTGCACTGCTGAATCATTGTGATGAATCATTGTATTTACTCTGCTTCCACCCACCTGCTCTTTAACATGCCAGGGATTCACAGTGCATATTAAAATCCAACAAAGTTACTCGAATCCACACTCTCCGCTCATCACGCGTCTTTACGTTCCTGCTTTTAAAGCACGGCTCTACCTTAACAATCATGCTTTCTTTCTTCCTTTTTTCATTTTCTTCTGTTTCCACAGAAGTACTCCTTTTACTTCCTTTTCTCCTTTTCTATTCCACACACATGTACACATACACACGTTCAGCAAGGAAGACTACTTTCCTTTCTCCTGTATGATATACTACTTAATCAGCAGGATATATGTGCACAAATGAAAGGCTGAGTGATAGAAAATTCAGAAAAACGAAGTATCAATTATTCAAAAGGGAACATTTTGCACTTATTACTTAACCAAATCTAGTGGCTCCGATGACAGCTCACGGGAATGAATCATTTTTATCTCTTCACAGACTCCATTCCTTCTGCACTGTCCAACACACACCCCCTCTCAGATCCACACACTCACGCACACACACACACACACTCTCTCTCTGTCTTCGTACTTTTCTCCGACCGTCATGCTGTATCAAAGTGTAACCCATAGATGGAGCTGATGCACACACAGTACAGATATTGAGCATCATGACTATGTTTTTGAAGTGATCCAGTTACGGTTGCTTTTTCTACAAAATAGGAAAAAATTCTTTGGCAGCTGTATGTTAACTTTGTCTTTAGCATCTGCTGTATACTGTATATTTCTCTCTATAGCCAAATCCAAGAATCGTCAGTGCTGTTCAGTATAACCCACCGCCGGAAAGTTGCATATCAGTAAAATTTCCCACTACTTGAGGTTGTTCATGCACAGCAGCGTGTTAGGGGATATACAAATTCAATTAGCTTATGATAAAACTACATTAGAAATAAGAAAATAAGCACAAGTACAAGTAAAATCCGCATGTTTGTACTGTAAGACAGATAGAACAGGTAGAATTTGCATTTTTTTTTAGTTTTTACCTGTTTTTCATACTTCTGATAAATTCTAAGTCACAGTTAGATTTCAAAAGTAGAAAACTGACTTTATTTTTATTACTTAAAACGAAACAGAGCCCCATTACAGTAGTGATAAGCACTTTCCCTCTATACCGTAGACCTACTGTAATAATTTTCCAAATTTCCAACTTGTTGATGCCAACTTATGGAAATATTTTGCGTTAAGCAACTATGAAAAAAAACAAAAACATGGGTAGGTCAATTCTGCACACATAGTCCTAAACAAATGTTTTGCTATTTGGGCTGAGCCGTTCAAATGGTCATCCTTCAACCCTGCCAAAAAGTCCACTGCTGATATTACAAAGGTATATCCTCTCAGGGTTGCTGTGGTGCCAGGCACACACTGGTCTGAACTGATTCCATGGCCCTATCTGCAGGCATGAGGCATGTATTTAAAGCCAGCTCATGGCTACCTGCTGACTGGCCAAGCCGACTGTTTGGAACAGGAAGACAACCTGCTCCCACTTCCTGGCTCCCAGCAGCCCATCTGCACCCGGAGCAGCAGGGTCGCCGTGGGGACCGGCACTCATCTATCTCTTTCTCTCTCTTCAGCCTTCCGCTCTGACAGCTGTGGTTTTGTTACCAGGACTCGATCCATAAACCACACACTCACTATGACTTTCCATCGCTCCCATTAAAAATATATGCTCCAAACCAATAAGCTTCCTGCTCCACCTTACACACCATGGCAGGGCTGTTCACAGAAACAGGCTCAAATGAAGGTACTGCCATGAGGTGTTTTTTTTTTTTTTCCTACTGTAAAATTAATTAAATGATCCCACTACACCATAAAGTGCACAGCAGGCCAAGTCTGTTCGTCCCCACAATTTGGCTAAAATGTTGGATTGGCATGGGTGAGCCCGAGCTCTGGTCTACTGTTAAAACAGCAGTGTGTCATTTTTTAGGGACTCTGTGAGGCAATTACAATTGCAATTAAATGACTAACAAATCTTTCCGTTTGCTCTGTTGAATAAACATAATCGAAACGCACTATAGGATAACAGTTAATTTCAGGGCCAGAAACTATAAAAAGAGAATCATAGCCTCATGAGATCCGATATGTCCTCATATAAAGACATCAGATATTCTCTCACCCACGTACTGTACATGGTGTGTATATCTTTGTAAGGTCATCATTTGAGGTTATTATTCTTTTCGCAAACTTCTTACTGTTTGAAAAAAAAATAGTTCACGTTCAATAGTTAATGAACATAAACTGTGAAAAGAAAACCTTTTAAATCTCCTGCCACGCACTAGAGTTTAGGTGTCAGGAGGGTTAAAATGATGAAACCACTACAATCTTTTCCATAGTGGTGATGCAACCATGATTTTTTAAATTATATACTTATTATGCACTTACACTTTTGTGAAAAAAAAAAAAAAAAAAAGGCACAAAACAACAACACTCGAAATTCTGCTCCGGTAGTCGTGTAGAAAAAGCACAGGTCGAAAAACAAAGAACCGATGTAGAAATATGACCCAATTCCAACCCTACAGAAACGTCTCTTGTTTCACACCCAAGCTCTGCGGTGTAAAAATTGATCAATAAAGCCAGCTAGTCACAAACCAGGAAAACACTCTGGACCCAAACAAGGTCTGCCTGCTGAAATTAAATGCACATTTGAAGCGCAGGTGGACCGGAGTGCAGGCTTGAGTGTGCACACAGTGAACTCTTGACCCTCAAACAACTGCCCTCGCACCCAAATAACCAATCCCTCCTCAGCCCACCCCGTTTCTCGCCATGGTCCTTGTCTCACAATCGCTTGCATGTCCCTTCTTTTTACCATTCACCCATTCAGCAGCCACAATAATGACCGCTACCCATGCTCAGCGCCGACTCAATAGCCAATATAAGAAAGAGAGACTGGCTGCTATGGGCTTAAACGGTGAAAACTATTGTGTTTAGAAAGAATCAATCAGTCCTTTTCAGAGTAATTCGATTCTATTCACAAAGGAGTAGGAAGCAATTTGAAAATGGAAATGCCACTTGACTTTGAGAGGCGGGAGGAGAGGAAGGCGGGAAGAAGAGATGAGAGGTACTTCTGGAGGAGTATGGCGAGCAAATAAAGAGGGGGGAGAAAAACACTCCGGCAGACGGCGAGATTCAATCCACGCACTGTATCGCTCAGAGCCGATGAAACAGCAGCGTTTGTTCAACAGGTTAGCCCATTAAGCTGTGTGAAAAGAGCAGCCGTCGCCTGGTCCGGGACACAAAATACCAGCCTGTTCGGTGTTGTAGCTCGGTAAATATCAAACGCGAGTGGGAGTATCCTTTCATCTTCAAATGCACACGGCAGCCAAACAATCGGGGGAAGCAACTCGTCGGCATAACAGTGGACTTAGATGAAGGTGTTATTAAATTTAGATTAACGCCACCTTTTAAGTCGCGCAGGGATGATGGATTAAGGGATAAGGCGCTGCTTACGGCACACTCCATCATTTCATTTCCCCGGTCAAGAGAGAGGAACTAATTAAGTGCTAACTAACTGCCGATTAGGCTTCAATTAATCACCTATTAGAAGAGTTGAAGAGAGGTCAGAATAACATAAAATTACACAGAGCGCTGCACTCGAAAGAGCCGAGCTGCTGAATGGGAAAACGACCCTGACATGTTTAGTTTCAACACATGAGAGTTTCGGTAGCTTTTCCAGGAAACAGGTGAATGCAATTGAAATAAAAATGCCAGTGTAAAGTAGAACAAAAAAAAAAAAAAAAGTCTGGCATTATTGAGTATTTATTTATTTATTTATTAACTCTGTTCTATTTTTTTCACGTTACAGTTATTTCTACTATGTCTATATAATCCATAAATGATTTAGAGAGTGACCTGAACAGCTGATATGCTGATGGCTAGCAGATTATTAGAGCACTTCAGTCTTTAGACCATATGTGTGTATGTACCGTGCGTGTGTGTGTGTGTGTGTGTGTGTGTGTCTATTTCCTTGAACAGATGGCATCATCTTGTCTTATCTGCACCAGTGAGAGGTGTGGTTGACCCGGTCATATAGCTGAATGCTATCGGCATAGCTCTCTCTCTCTCTCTCTCTCCCTCTGTGTGAATGTGTGAGAGAGCTCTCCTGTATTGGAGTGTATACAGTACCTCAGAGGGCTCTAGGCATGGAGGCCCCAGGAGTGATAGAGTTTCTGCCTTAGTCCAAGAGTGCTGGCTGGGCAGATACAGAGCCCCACACAACTCCCCTGGCCTGTTGAATCATTGATGGATTGAGTCAGCGCTCTCTTCATCTCGGTCTCTGTCTTTCTCATTCTCTTGCACACACAGTGAAATATCCTTCTCGCTCAGTCTATGACAATGGTTTTGTTAAACTTTAAGTTGCACCGCAAGACTCCGGCCCTGCAATCTTTCAAACATGGCTTCGGTTACGTACACGTGACACGAGAAGCCCAGAGAAGTCAGAGCTCGTGTGTTCTCTACCATGTGTGGGAATGATTACATACTTAAGTGCTCTCTCAGGGCACACATACGGTACGTAGCGCCGGTGCAGGTAAACCTGTTGTGTTCTGGCTGAAGAGGACATTCAGAGAATCTCTCTCTCTCTCTCTCTTTCTTTCTATCTCTCTATCTCTCTAGCAGGCTCCTTGAATCACCACCGAGCAGCCAGTCAATAAGCCCAGATGGTCAAGCCCCAGGATAGGGTGCAGCCTGCCCTGCCAGCACCACCCCCGCCATGGCCACACACATACAAACATATATACACAAACACGCACATACACAACAACAACATCAACAACAACAAGTACAGCATCAACAACAACAACAACAACGCCAACACCAACAACAACCTGCGCTGTTGAGGATAAGCAATAAAATTCCAGGATCTTAAGCTCTCAAGGTTGAATGTGTGTGTGAGAGGAGTTTTTTACTTTACACTTTATTCAGCGGTGTGTTAGAGGGGGATGTGAGCTGAATAACGCAGCACACTCCTCTCTGTGGTTAAGACAGACAGACAGTCAACACGTCCTCATTGTCAGTGTGGGAGGAAGACTGGAGAGAGAAGATGATGAACAACAGATGCCTGATTATTATTGCACACAAAAGAGAGAACACAAAACCGAGTGTGCCAATAACAGAGCCGTGACTCAACGTTAATGTTTTTCGAATATTGGATCTTATTTTCAGATTTCAGGGCACTTTCGGTGGTTGCGAACTTATACCATGGGCATTTTTCTAAAAACTAAATGCTTATGTCTTACGTAGATAACCATAAATAACGACACATATAAACAGCAAACTGCATCATGGGAGGTTAGTGGTTAGCGCTGTTGCCTCGGACCTCCAGGGCTGGGTGTTTGAATCTCAGTGTGTGAAGGTTACATGTTCTCCCCCGGATTCCTCCCACAGTCTAAAGACATGCAGTGTAGGCGATATTGCTGTTTCCAATTCGCCTGTGGTGCATGACTGGGTGTGTGATTGTGCCCTGCGATTAGTTGGCACCCCATCCGGCGCGTACCCCGCCTCGTGCCCTGAGTTCCCTGGGCCAGGCTCCAGACTCACCACCTGGATAACTAGCGAACCTGTCGTTATTTTTATATTTAAGCTTTTATATTTAAGCTTTTATATTTAATATTTTTATATTTTTCTATTCCTCCAATTAATCGATGGCTCTCAGCCAATCAGAAATGAGCATGCGGTCGGTCAATAAAACAATAAATTCCCTCCTGATGGCGATGACAAAGTCCCAACTAACTGTAGAAAACAGAGAGAAACGAACACATTTCTAATAAAAGTAAATCAATAGACTATGTGAATTATGTCATCTCTCCACTTTCTGTCAGGAAAAAAAAAATTCCATCTCATCTCTCTCAAACACACAAACATCTCTTACACACTCTCTATTACGCACATACACTTACACACTCTGAAAGCCAGAGGGGCTACTGGTGTGAGCGTCTCAGTAGAGGCCAGGGCCGAGGCTGAGGAATTAATTGAGGTAGTTTGTTTCACACCAGGGAGTCTATTAAATGCCATGTCACTGCAATGCCATGGGGAGTAACAGGCAAACAGTACCCAAAGTCTGAGGAGAGGGAGAAAAGAAAGAAAAAAAAAGGCAGCAGAACAGAGAAAAGGAAGAGTGAAACAGACAGAGAGATTAAACAGAGAGAGAGAAAGAGACAAAAGAGCCCGGGTGAAGTTGAGGCGCTACTCCTGGCCTGCCATCCTCGCTAATCAGCAGACTTCATCCTCTCCTCCTCGTTTTTTCCTTCCTCTATGGCCATCGATCGATCGGGTGCGCTGCCATTCCGGACCCCTTTTCAGAAGGCGCGGTGGGAAGCCAAGACTATCATGGCTCTCCATTGTCTTTTTATTGGCCTGCTGTTTTACATTAAGACCTGTCCTGCAATCACAGCATCCCTAAACCCTCGTCCCTGAAGTGGGAGCTCAGTGTCTGTGACAGTCCTATCAAGTGTGGTGCATGCCGCGCAAACACACACACACCCCCACTTGTCCACTGGACACAATCCATTGGCCACACTGCTCAGCAAGACACGAGATAATTCTCTGGATCACCTTCGGAGAGGATAATTATCCACCGCTGTCTCTGTACACACTAGAAAAAAAAGGGAAATCTCTCTCTCTCTTTTTTTCTTCTTCCCCAGACTGAATATCATTTTAAAGTCACCCAACTTTAAACTTGCTCAATCGACAATTTTTTCCTGTACAAAATAATTGCTTATTGTGTTAACTTAACATTCATTACGTAAACTACTGTAGATTTCATGAATATGCAAATAAGATACCACTCGAGTCCTACACGCGCATGGTAAACCGCTGCTGCATGCATCTGCGCATAGGATATTTTATGACACAGTAACACTCGCCTGTTGCATATTTAATACTGGCTCTAATTTCCCAGTGAGATTATCATACGTCCCGTATTTCATAAACGAACGCAGAACCACCCCAGTGACAGTTTTCATACTTCGACGAGACTTGAAATGTAATTCCTCAGAGAGAACCTGATCATAAACGACATAAACAGTATAGTGTTATTTAAATGAAAATGATAATAATAATAAAAATTGAGTCAGGGACAACAAAAAAACCCCTTAAATCCTAAAATATCTCTACATTATCATTCAGTTTGAGTATGAAAAACGTGTTGTATATGAGAATGACGGAAAAGACCCAGGAAGACGTAGTAATATTTCACATAAGCCTCTGAATCCATCCATGCAGTCGGCAGCGCTGAGCGAGAGTTGTACGCAGTGACCTACTGTAGGACATCACATCAACAGCCATTGCTGTAGGCGAAGTTAAAATGCTGAGACCTTTGGCAACCCACGGACATATCACACCACTCACACACCAAATCATACACTATAGGCAATTTCAACCTATGATGGTGGGAACCAGAGAACCCGGAGGAAACCCACCAGTCACGGGGAGAACATGCAAACTGCGCATGGAATCAGAGGCGGTTTATGATTTCACATCCTTTTTTGTGCTGAATTCCTAATCTTTCCTGTAAAGGTACAGCTAACACGTCCTCTTATCCATATGGTGTTGAGCACAATCAGATTACATGCATACAGCAAATTACAGCTAAAGTGGCACGGTGGCCTCACACCTCCAGGGTTGAGTTTGTAGAGGGTGCATGCTCCACACGAGCTTGCTGTGTTTCCTCCCACAGTCGAAAGAACTGCAGACGCCCCTGATTGTTCATTCTAATTCCAACAGTCTCCATGTCACCCGCGCAATCCTGAAGAATATAAACAATTTAGAAAGTGAGTACTGTAAATGATTGAATGAGGATCATAGCTCCCCAACGTGGAGAGTGAAAACTGTATTTGTACTTGTATATTCTCCAGTAAAGGGGATATTGTCCTGGTTTTAACTGAACTTTATATGCACACATTAACAGGCTGAGGGCAGATATGTGCTCTCACCAGTCTCATCCTATTACCCGTATCCTGACATTATTGTGACAGGTCACAGCCCTGCAGCCCCCTCTTTCGCACTTTCACTCACACACAGTTTGCAGAGACATGTTGGCCAGTCTCCAGTTGGCTATCCGATGACTTACTGCAGGACTTACCCTACACCTGTTTCAGCAACTTTAGCTTAAAATATTGACTGGCAAGTACTTTGCCCAATCAAACTAATTTCCCGCAAGACAGGGCTGAAGGTGATGCGTCAGATAATGAAAGCTGGATACAGCGAACGCTTTGGGAGCGAGCAGCAACAGGAGTGGACGATGAAACAAAGAACGGAGACAGAAACATAAAGCACACGTTGTACATGACCTGTCACTGCTTCGAAACAAAGAGGTCAAAAATGATAGAAGATTGAATACAAAGAGGACAGGATATGACATCGTCAAGGAAAGCAAACAAAGATTGCTCTTTTGTCCTTTTGTCCACCTGTCTGTCCATTCAGCTGGCTTAAAAAGCTCCTGCTGGCTTCCTCTCTTCTCCCGACCGCTCTCCTCTCCTTTCCGCACGCCTCGCTTGCTCATTAGCACAAGACGAGCGCGCGCTCTAAACCGTCGGCCTCCTTTGAGACAACTCAAGCCAAACACTGCAGCGTGAGGCTGCGGGACACTTCCTCAAATAGAGACTCTTACTTATATAATTCCACCAACTGCTCTCCGAATAAAGACTGCACCGTAATGACCTGAGCTGACAAGCCAAGAGCAAGACAAGGGGGATGTGCGCAGAGCTACAGCTCATGAATATCACAACGGAAACCGCCAAAACTGCTCGGTTTTTTTCCATGAGGCATATGGGAGAGTCTGAGAAATATGAATAGCGTACTTAAAGGATACTGAAGACAACCGTTCGCAAAACCCTGCCACGCTGAGCTGACTGACAAAACCACAGGAAGGGCAAACAACCTTTCCTTCTGATGGTCAACGCACGGATCTGAACTTCCACCCACATGCTTAAGAGTTTAGCGCTAAATAAAATATGAATTGGTTAAATGGTATAGTATTTTTCAGTGGAAGAGCTCATTAATTTTTCAGACTATTATGAAAAAGGGGGGGTTTGGGGGGGCGGGGGTTGGAAAAAATCGAGACTGTGTGTGAAGGGGCACGGTGTCAAATTACGCGCGCGCACACAGAACGACAGAGAGAGAGAAAATGGATCTTTAACCTCTCTAATGAGACTTTCTTTTGCTTTACACGCGCGCACACACGTGTGTTATAAGAAACAGTACACGCGTACTTACAAACACAAAATAAAATATGTTTTACACACACACACACGTGGTCACAGTGTTATAATAAACAGTACACACGTGCACGGATGTTGATTATACCAGTGAGAGACGAGCACTAAGACCCAGCAGGGGAGACGATTA
>JAOTQY010000052.1:10009872-10023944 GCA_026413445.1 Dolichallabes microphthalmus
TGGGATAGGCTCCAGGCCCCCCGCGACCCTGTATATAAGGATGAAGCGGTACAGAAAATGAATGAATGAATGAATGATTTATTTAACAATTTAACTATTTTCAGCCAATGTACAGTATTTACTAGTTGTAAGTTTCACTGTATAGATTTTTTTGCAAGTGTGCAGGAAATGGGCTCTGCACTGAGATGTGTTAATATCTACTCACGAAGGCCTCTAAGCATACGCAGTGATATAAAGCATGCTTAAGACAGTCACATAAAACCTAAGTAACATTGCTGTTTAATTGTTGTTGTGCTCGTAAACTTTTGTTTATTCCTGTTTGTGTATTTTATACATTCCCTGCACCGTTCCACTCGGTGCTGTTGCTGCCAATTCCTTCGAAATATTTTATTATTCTCCACGGAGCCTTCAAGTTCAGGCTGGATTTTGGCTCACTCCGCACAGACTGCAATAAACACCTGTGCCTGTTCACCTAACCATTCAACTCGTGTTTCTATCTGCTTACTTTTGCCATCTTCCTCCACGGAAAATCCACCAAGGAAATTGTTCGTAACACATGTTTTTTTCCCCCTTTTTTCAGAAGACATAAGCTTGGCCATTACGAGGGCTTCTCTGAGCCGAATGTTTTCAGAGCAAGTAAATTAATGGAAACTCATTCTCTCCAAAGTGCTGCATGTGTAATTAAGGCTAGGGTTGGTCAGCTGGGGGCTTCCTACCTGCTTAGCAAAGCGTGCCTGCCTGTGTGTGGGGAAGAGATTATGTGGCACCGGGCCATGTATGTGTGTGTGAGTCCATGTGCATGCATGCGTGGGTGTGTGTTTATCTCTGGGTGTGCAGTGCGCTTGTTGGAGTGTGACAGCAGGGGTGACTCAGGGCGTGTGAAGCACACCTCCCACATGCAGGGTTACATTAATTCCACTAGTACAGATGAAGTAATATCTGGAGGCTAGTGTAATTAGTGCAAATTCAATTGGACTCAAATACTTCATTATATACCTGCCAACAGAATCTGAGATTGATAGCCATATTTCCCCCCTATTTTTTTTCTCTTCAATTTCCTTTTTCCTCCATTAATGGTTTGGAATTAATTAAATAGCATGGTGCAGTCAGGCAGCTTTCAAGAACAGAATTTCAGCTGTAACATGCGACTGAACCAGGAATCCTGAATAATGAACAAAGGCTTGATGAGCATTTTAGTGATTGCCTAACGAGGTACACATGGGAATATGGGTGTAAAACACACACCGCGTACAATGCTGTTAATGCAAATTTAATTACTGTTAATGCAATTTTAAAGACTGTTTTACTTCGATTGTGAAGAGTAATTACAGATGTTGGCATCTTACAAATGTGAGAATCCGCTAACTTTCACCAACTCGCTCTGTAACTTGGTCAATTAGCGGGTACAGAATCACTTTTAAACCAGTTATGCAACTCTCTGTCTTTTCTTTCAACATTTCCCGTTAGCCTATAGAATGTCAGCAGTGGGAGGAATATGATTGGCGGTGCAGCTGCAGAGGAGTGCCCTAGTCCCAGGGCTGGTCATGTTTCGGCTCTTTGGGCCAGTGTAATCTACTGCATTGCCCATAACACACCAGGAGCTCTGTGCCCTGTGTACCATCTGCATTCATTTTGCTCACCTCTGGAGCCCCGGCGTAATACTGTCTCTCGGAAAGTAAACCGTGACTCTTATTGAATTATTTTACCCCTTTGTTTTATTCAGGGCTGGTGGAAGCTGCATAACACGCACACACACACACACACACACACACACACAAGCAAACACAATCACAAAATACACACATCTGTACACATTGACGCCTCAACCCGGGCTCTGTTGTCTTATCGAATTTATTTATTTATTTTTTTTGCAAGGTTCAGTGGCATTTAATCTTGATGCGATTTCATATTTGTCTATGCTAGATTTACTTCTCAACCCTCAGTCTGTTTACCCAGTGTAATTGACAAGCCATTTAGAGGAATGGAAAAACGAAAGTGGTGCAGCATGCCCTGTGCATCACTATGTCTCCACCAAACTGCCAGCGTGTGTATGTGTGTATGTTTGTTTAGCAGTGAGTACATTCATCTGATGTGTGGGGACACATTCTGCAGTCTGAGGACATGTAGTTGAACCTGGGTGGTGAGAAGAGAAAGAAGTGGCTTCTCACAGGTCGAGGCTCTTCAAATTTTAATATAACAATTCTTAGCAAATGGCTAAGATGACTGTATTACATTTTATCATTAATCAAGCTCGACTTTTCCTCAAAGGGGACCTATTACACAAAATTCACATTTTAAATAATTTTTAGATACAGATGGGTCTCCAGTGTATGTGTACACTAAAAGAGTGAGAAAAAAGTATTCTCTGCTTTTTCACTTTTTTGTTTTGGCCAGGGCTTAAACAAGATAATTAGATTTTTTCTTTATTGTGACTTTGTATAACAAGAAATTTCACCCCATCTTGTTGCTCAGTTCTGCTGTTGTCTGGAGGGGCAGGACTCTGCAAGAGCGTATTTACATAGGAACTGAAATGACAGATTTGGACGAGGATTAAAAAAATATGTATAGTATAGAGCTTGTGTCGTACAAAATGTCTTATCTGAAGGGGATACTTTTAGTGAGCTCTGAAACCTGTGTTACTGTGCATGTTGTTAACAGTAAAATACACAGTAGGACCTCAGTGTATTATAATGGCCAAATAATCACCAGTACTTGATCCTAAATAAAATAATAATAAAAGGCAGATGCTGCAGTTTCTTAACACACCTTGATATATTTTATTAAATATACTAGTCTGAGCATTAAAAAAAAACCTAAGTGGGCATAAAGTCTTGAGCATACAGTATAATTCTTAAGCTGGTATCAGTGTTCTAGCAGATGTCTTTCAAACATAAAATGTCATCAGTTTAAGACTTTTTTGTCATCCACTACAAATTATTTTCTGTTAACAAAAGGCAGAATATTTCGAACATTTGTATAATATAGCATTTGTGAATTGACCACCAATAGTCATAAGAAATACACATAATTTGGGCTGGTACTTTTCATACCATATCACTAAGACAACTGTAACATATCATTAGCATTGGAGAAGATACACTTGAAACACAGTCATGGGTGTAATGCACATGACCAAGGTGGGTTATTTAACTCATATCTCCATATGCACACACAAGGTGAGAGAACTTACAGGATTGGAACTAAACAGTTGTGTGTCCATGGCACATATTAGTGAGACTAATCAGAAAAAAGACTTGAATTTTTGGGAAGTATTAAAAGATTAGACTTTGGACCAATGCAAAAAGGTCAGGTGGTCTGATGAGTTCAGAGACGACCCTATTCCAGAGCGATGGGCTTCAGGTAAAGAAGGGAAGCGCATGAAGCGAAACACCCATCATGCATTGCACCCACTGTACAAGCCTCTGGAGGCAGAGTTATGATCTGGGGTTGCTTCAGTTGGTCAGGTCTAGTTTCAGTGGCAATAAAATGAAGTCAGATGATGACCTGAAAGTACTGAATGACCAGGGCATGACATCAATGGAGTTTTTCTTCCCTGATGACTCCAATCATATTCCAGAACTCAAAATGTAAAGGAATGGTTCTGGAAGCATGAGGAATCATTTTCACACATGACCTGGAAACCACATTGTGTGCTGGAATTAAAGCTAAAGGCGATTGAATGAAGATCTTAGATCTTAGAGTGTGCACCCTTTTTAGCCAGGCAGCATATACTGTAAGCTTGTGCAAAGGTTTCAGTGTCAATGCAGCAGTACGATTTTGACATTGAACAACAGCAGTTTGATACCCACCAAGCTCAGACCCCCGTGTGTTTGACATGGGAGAGGGTAGCAGAGCAGACTCTGTACCTACTCTCTGAAATCCTTGTGACTACACTCAGTCAGGGGGCCAAGGGGTGGAGCGCGAGCTGATGTGAAAGCTATCTTTGATCTGAATAAAAAGCTGAAGGCTCTGAAGGGCTCACTTTGCCATTATTCAAAGGAACTTCAAAGCCCTCATAATGAAATTGGAAGAATACCTAACAAAGAAACAGCCACAACGCAAAACTGAAGGGTTTGGGTTGGGAAGAGGGCGACGGAGGGCGGGGGGTGCGGGGGACAAACAATACAAAGCAATACAAAAGAGTAGCGGTTTCTGTGTATCTCCACAGCATTGTCCGGGAGATCCTGCGGGAGAGTAGGAAGCACCGAAGCCCGGGAGCACATGCGGATTTCGAGGGGAAAGATGCCTGCGGTGAATCCCATGCTACTGCCAAGGATCATGGGCATGTCAGATCCTTTCTTCCATCTCCCTTCTTCCTTAATACCACTGAGGGAAAATGGGCGTGCTTTTGGCTGCTTCAGACCCAGGTGAACCAGGCAGACAGAGACTGGATTACTGAGAAGCAGACTGCCTAGGCTCTGAGAGTTCCATGGAGACCACACCCTTCTAGACTTCCCCTTTACCTCATCAAAACAACTCCCTATCCATCATCTGTCTCAGTTATGATGGAACAAGAGAGCTAATCGATAGGTGGGCTCCCACAGCTGCCAATGTCAGGGATTTTTTCCTTCGTCAGAAGTTCTGGGATAAAAGTGCTGAGTCGCTTGTCGCATGCCGACTTTATTCATCTTATCAAATTACAGCTACCTCATATAACCATCTCACGGGACCTAACAGCCTGGGACAGGATTTCTCAATATTTCCAACCCATGCCTGATTTCATTGTTTTTCTGATGAATGGGGTATGTGAAATGCATGAATGTTATGAGCTTCTGCTGTCTCTTGGTACTAAAAGACTAAAAAAAAAAAGAAAACAACGTAGTTAAAAAAAAAAGAAGTATGGCTTAGTCAGACAAATATCTGTTTATACTCTTAAATGAATAACTTTTTAGCTACATTTTAAATTCACAGCTATACAGTAGTACAATACAATGTACTACAATCATGGCACTGCACATACACACACACATTCACACCTACTGTAGGTGCAATTTCACATCTTTGGGAGATGGGAAGAAACCAGAGGATTGTGATGAAACCCATGCAGTCACAGAGAGAACATGCAAAAGACAGGAACCTAGACAGGAACGCAGGCTCAAGAACATGGGACCCTGAAGCTGTGAAGCGGCAACGCCATCACTGCACAACATGAATCTAAAATTTTTAATATATTTTTTTAGCTAACGAGACTCATAATTAGCCAGCATTAAAAAAATATATACAGTGGAGGATGTGAGATTTAGACTCATGGCTATGGATGATTAAATGAACATGTTTAGTGAAAACGTTTTAAGCAATAGTTCTACTTACAGTAGGAGAACATGTCAACTTTGTAAACAACACAAACAAAATCAGTTCGACTAAAGGTCAAATTCTGTCAGGTATCAGCACTGGTGACTGGAAATCTGGTGACTGCTAGCAGGTGGACTGACAGACGTTACACGGTAATCTAGTAGATCCACAGTTTTGTGCATGAGGAGTTGGGTGTCACACAGCCCCTTCATCCAGATGCCCAGAATGATTAAAGTAATTAGACACGACAGGACACACAGAGCACCGCAACCCCAGAATGCCCCTCTGCTATCCTGCTCTCTCTCTCTCTCTCTCTCTCTATGCCTGTCTCTCTATCCTACTCACACACAGCCACTGATCAAGCTCAACAGCAATCATCTTAATTTCTAATTATCCTCGATTAATGTATGCAAATGGAGGTTAATCTAAACTTATTGAAACCATTTCAGAGCTGCACTTTTAGAATCTGGCTCTATCAATTAACATCAATATTTGTCCTGATTTTATTATTTAATTTCCACCTCGTTCTCATGTTAATCGTCATAATTAGCAGTAATTAAGAGCTTCCTTTGGTAGTACAGAGTGAGTCCTGTTGATTAGTGGCGTATTGAAAGGAGCTAAGCCATTGGTCTCTGCTGCAGTATCTCCTTCTTTCCCAGACCATATATATATATATATTCACAGAAATGAAACAGAACTGGAAAAATGTGCTTAACAGCAGCTTCATCTCATGTAGAATCCAAACAAGCCTGGTGTTAAACATGGGGTGTAAAAATCCCTTGACGTTATATTTTAACAAGCACTATCTCGGAATCACAGAGGAGCAGCATTTTGAGCATGCATTTCATTAAATTCCCCCGTCTCCATGTTTCTCTATGATACGCTATAAAAGGATTTGTTAATATGAGGCATATGTTGGATTATTCATTACATGCATGATAATGACATTATTGAGTATGCAAGGCTACTGGGACCAACTCGATTTTCAGTAAATGTGTAGAACAGAGAATAATAATCCATTTAGCACAACAGTGTAATAATACATCCAGATGGATTATAAACACTGTTTTTTTTGCAGCATCTAAATACGATTTTTAAGCCTAGCTCATAACAGGGCTGAATGCGGAACAAAAGTGATCAATCTACCGATGGTAGACTCACAATGTGATCAATGGACATAAAACTATGACTGATTAAACCCCTACATTATACTGACTGCGACTTATTAATTATGTATTGGATTATTAGAGGGCTGATGGCAAAATGGTTCATGTAGTGCTAATTGTTCGGCAGGTGAGTGTGTGTGTGTGTGTGTGTGTGTGTGTGTGTTGTGCTAGGACTATGTTATTGCCAGTACCTGCAGGGGTTTCAAGCTCATCCATCCAATGACAGTGATAGCTGGAAGTAGAAATTCATAAATCGTTGAAGCTCAGCGATAAACGGAGAACTGTTGTCGAGAGAGATGACAAATCTTATAGAGATTACAAGATTGGCAACTAGAGAGAGCTCTCCGTACCTACGCTCCTCCGATATAAATACCGCCAGAGGTCGAAGGTCAGACGTCTTAAAATATCACCCATGTCAACTTCCATCGCACATTTTCAATGTCACTATCGAGTGTCCACTTTCTGAGACGTCAGTGTCAGCAGGCTGCCAGGTCTGACAACTGACTGATACCAGAAGAGAACACGAAGCTAATCGCACTCCGAGATCCGCATCACCGTCACTATTACAATACAGTTACGCACTAACCTTCTGCAAGCCAAACAGAGCACAAACAGTGTCACATATCATTTTCTGCCACAGTGTGTAAGGCCTAAAGCCATGCTAATTAAAAACAACGTCTCATGCTAACCTTTAAAGTGCTAACATCTGTTTTAATGCCCTTTAGATAACATGCTACATATGCCACCGGGCTATGCACCCATGTCAAACCTAGCCTCACCTATGCACTGCTCCTTTTCAATTAATGGTAATGGAATATGGAGAAGCTGAGAGAGAGAGAGAGAGAGAGAGAGACTCATTTTTATGTGAACAGCGACTTGAGGAAAGCTGTCTATAGACCCTTAATTTATGGTAGTGCAAAAGTGGCTAAGCAGATGGAAACAGATACAGCAGGACATGAGCTGTCTCTTACACACACACACACACACACACACACACACACACACACACACACACACACACAAACACATAAACACACACCCACACACATGCACATACACCGGCACACACATCTCCACCGCCGTAAATTGCGCTGAGGAATGGAGAATTTATGAGGCACAAATATCTCACTACCAGCCTATCATTTCCTAAGCACTGTCACTGTAATTCTTCCCCAGCCTGTCTAAATACACAGATAAAGCAGGCCTGCAGTCTAACAGAAATCCAGCACAGACACATGCCGGAGGATGACGAGGTAAGAGAACGAGGGAGTACTGCTAGCATGTCAAAGGAAGTGTTTCAACTCCCCAAAAAAACAGAAAGAAAGAGAAAAAAAATCCCATCAGATTGTTAAAAATGTCTCATCCGCCTGTTACACCATGAAATATTTATGCATCCACTTGGAAGAGGTGAAGCAGTTTATCTACAGTTTGGTATCATTAGTCAACCTAGGATGAGAGATGAACTTGAAAATAAATAAAGAGATAAAATAAGATTTTTACTTTCTCCCAGGCAGGGTATAGCAAGATAATACAAAAATGCAAAGATGTTGCTCGTGCAATAAAATAGATTCGTCCCCAACAAATTAGGCACATCCAGGAAATGCTAATGTGCCTAACCGAGACGTAAAAAAAAGAAGGTAAAAGCAAAACTAAAACATAGTTATAATTCAGCTGTAACTTTACACCAGGACTGTGTGTTCAGGTATGAACCTGACCTGCGATACCGAGGCTTATATAGGATTATTAGAAAGGACAAAAAGAAAAAAGTGCAGCGATCTTGATACTTGCAGAGTCTAAATTCTCAGCCACAGTATGAGCAGAAAGCAAAGCACAGACTGGGCAAGCAACAGTCTCCAATTTACGCAGCAATTTTCTGCTCACTCACTGGGGAACTAAAGCACTCTGTGTCTCTGGTATTAAAACGAAGGCACCTAACACAGTTAAGCAGCTCGTCTGGAAGGCACAAGACAAAAAGATAGAGGGATGCTGTAGTTGGATCATCTTGAACAGTCGCTCACTGGAGCTGATCTAGAGCGAGAGGATTAAAACATGCTGCCTGAGTGATGATGGTGATCTCCTTCTGTTGGGAAAATGTGTTATTGAACTGTTAGGCACTGATTGCTAACAGCAACAATGGTTATTCGTGTGTGTGTGTGTGTGTGTTCTTGTTGGTGCAGAACAATATAAGGCTATTTAATTGTTATAATAATCATAATATTGGCTTATGCAGCAGGCAAATGAGCAAAAAAATGTCTATAAGTGTGTTCAGTGAGCATAGTGTAACCACTTGCAGATGGTTGAGGTTTGTATTTTAAATCTGAAACCAGTGTGATTGGAAAAAACAACAACAAAAAAATTGTTGAATATTACAAATTCTCTGTGTAAATGGGTTTTTCTTTTGGTTCTCCGTTAATAAGTGAATAAATGAATGAATTAAGGCCAGTATGTTAATATGACAGGATCACTTCACCTGTTAGTTTTAAATATATTGCAAGGCATATCTATAAAAAATTCTATAGTAATATAATAAAATTTAGCTTTTTTTCGTCCATATACAGTACTGTGCAAAAGTCTTGAGCCTTCCGTTCAATTTCTTTATATTTCGCTTCCAAAGAGTCAGTCTGTCTTGTATTTTTAATGTAGTCTTGAGGAATAGTTCTCCAGGCTTCCTGAAGGAACTTTTTGACTCTTATGTTTGGCAGGTTTCATCTCTCATTTTCAGTCCAGTGCCCGTAGCTGACCAGCTCCAGTGGAATGTTTTTAGTTTCTTACCTAGGAATCGTTCAAGCATGAACAACCTTAAAAAACATAGTGTAAGGCATGAACCAGTGAGAACCAGGTGCGGATGGTGACAGATGATCAGGCCGGTGATTAGTATACTAGCGATGCTGAATGCTGAGTGATCGGAACAGACATGTAGGCAAATGGGGTTACTCCTGAGGTTGTTACATAAACAACCAGTTTTTAAATTGTATCTTTAAGTTTGTTGCAGTTAAACATTTGTTCCCATTTCGTTAATTTAATGTGACCTAACTAGCATAGTTCAGCAACACTATTATAAATGGTTTATAGAATATGGATTTTTCAAGTCCTAAACTATAAATAAAATATGTAAAAAAAGATGGACAATGATTAAGAGTTGGGATCCATAAGGGCCATTTAGGGTCATTTGTCTCTCTCCATAGGTATGAGTTAAGGTGTCTTTTAATAATGTTTGATAAGACAAAATTACAGTCTAGTTTAATAGAATGTCTTCATTTACAGGCAAGTTCCTGTTCTCAGTATGAATCAGGTAGAATATCACCTGCTACCTGAAGAGCTAATGACGATCTAAAGTGCTGACACTTTAATAGCACAGAATGCAATAGTGCAATAAATAAAAGTCTTTTATATGTTAACTCTCATAATTCAAAAATGTGTTAAATACGACAACTGAGAACTTAAAGGCAGCTCTTGTTCGTTTTATGTCTGCTATAATTTCTGCCACCTTCATAAGGCCAGACACGGAGGTCAGTGTCTCTATCCCATGGGGGTGGACCAAGAGGAGACATAAACTTCTGGACTGTGCTGTAAGATATGGCACACATACATACACACACACACTGCTTCTTTCCCTCGTGCACACACATTGAGCACACACACATGAATGCACTTTGCTCTAAACCCCTTCAAGCATTACAGGGTCTTTGGAGACTCTGAGACTACCCTGAGAATAGTATAGTTCACCAGCAAAGCCCCAAAGGACATGAGAACTCCCATGATTCCCACTTTTGGACCCAACTGAGGTGCAGAGCCAGCGGCATCCCAGCATGCACTGCAGAAGAGCACAGAAACATCAATGCTGGGGCACACACTCAGCAGCAAAAATATCTCCCACTTCTTTCTGTGTGTAGGCTTACAATGTTCGAAAAGACAGTACACGCTCACACACACACACACACACACACACACACACACACACACACACACATACACAGCTTTTACTGCACCTTGTACCATTCACATTGTAATTATTAATACCTTTAAATACATGGGTTCATGCTAACAATAAATCCTGATTTATACCTACAGTTATTAAATTACTTCTTAACGATTGCACTTTTAATAATGATACCACTTTCTGTGACACCTGTATGTATCCTAACCTTTAAATATATTCCCAATAAAGTATAATGAATTTATAAAACATTCCACATCATTTTAAAGACGTTACAATTTATAGTGGTAGTTATTACACATTTATAAATGTTTATAACACATTATAATCAGTTGTAATAACACTTTATATTAGAAATAGCAGTGAGATTAAGGACCAGTCATACACACAGATACAGTAAAATAATGTAGACTTGTATAGTGTGAATTCTGATCACTTCTCTGATTAATTAATTTTTTTCCAAGAAGACAAAAAACAGGTTCCATGACGCACTGTATAAACAGAGGCGTGGCCTATTAGTTTTTTTGACAATATATAATGTATTATAAATTATTATACACTATTGCGATATAATGTGTTATGCATTTTTGTTACATTATAATAAATTATAATAACGTGATTAAAAGTGTGATGTGATTTAATATACAGTAACTAATGCACAACAAAGTGTACTTTGCATAATAAATGTGTAATAACATTCTAGAAAGGTGTCCATAATTGACTATAATGTTAATCTTTATAGAAAATGCTACCATAAACAACAACCAACACAAAAAAAAATAGAATTACCAACGCCTTTAGGAGAACCTTTATTTTTCTTCAAGAAATGACATAAAGATACATAATTTTAGGGAAAAAAACACAACTGAGGGACTTTGGAGCGAAATGTCTTATATCTGCAAATTATTAAGGATGAAATGTTTAGGAGTAAGGATGCAGATGGGAGAAGGTGTTTTCAGGAGCCACAGCTGGAATGACAAGGTACTGGGGACAATTTGGGAAAATGCATGGAGATATTGCATAAAAAAAATAACATTTATGTTTTAAGGTTTTAACAAAAAAACGACTAGAACCATGTTGATGTCTTCTCACAGGACTGCTCATTAAAACTAAAAACAGATTGTAGAATCTAAGACTATTCACAGTAAATATAATAAAAAAAAGATGCAGATCATCTCTAAACATAAAAATTTGTTTTTGTCATTGAAAAAAAATGATAAGTTGCCAAAAGACCCCTATCAGTTTATTATGTGTTGTTTTTAGACATTCTAATGCATTAAATGCTGTAATTATATGTGTGTCTTTTATTTGTATGTTGTACAGTATAGGAAAACCCAGAGAGCTGAAATCTTTTCTGGATCTGCCCACGACAATGGGAGAGAGCAGACAGAGACAAATGCTGGCACTTTCCTGGTGTTTTAATCAATAATTTAGTGAAGCTGATAGAAGCCATACTTTAATCAGAGCTAGACTACATCACATTACAGAGAGAGAGAAACCTATAGAGAGCACTCTCATTTAGTATTGATATGAAAATGCTCGGTTCACTTTGCATCGGTGAAGTGCAATACTCGCCTGGGGAAAACACCCGTATAAGTGTTTGTGTGTGTGTGTGTGTGTGTGTGTGTGTGTGTCTTCACCTACAGCTGCAGTGCTAACAGCGGGCTCTTGCTTCAGTTTCTCTGTATACTGGAAACAGGTTTTCACTCTGTTGAACTTAAATACACACTGATGCACATCTTTGCGTTTAGTGTGTCTGTAATCGTAACCAAAAACAGCAACAAAAAAAGCTAACTAATTGAAATTAAAACACAACTATATCTTAAGAAAATATACCAGCCAATTAAAACATCATGTTTTCATTAAACCTTATGTTTTCAAGTCATGAATCACTAAACGAATTAAATAAAATGTAGATTTCAATTCAGCTAAGAATCATCTTTCAATTCAGGGGAAAAAAACAAACAAAACAGCTGACTATCCTGTACATACTGTATATTTTTACAGTCATGAATTTTAAAACGTGTTCTCTTCAGTCTCTGCTGCCCGATCCATATAGAACACTTATTCGACACACAGGAGATATACAGCACATATGAACGATTTCTGCCGGTCATATGCATTAGAGTAATCAGCATAAAGCTGAGCTTTACTGCCCCGACTCAGCACTGAGGCATTACGTCATCCATTATTGACAGGCCCATTTCTTAACGATGTAGTGAGCACTCAGTTACAGTCACTCAGTGTGCTAAAGAGAACAAACGAACCCCTGCAGAGTTCAACGGAGATACACACGAACATCGCTGTATACATGCACAAGTGGATGTGCATACCCGATCACAAAGAGAGGTGCGTTGAAAATATATGGGGATAATTAGTGGTGGCAGTGTCAAGCAGCAGGCAAACAGGAGTCTCAGGAGGAATCGGTGTGCACTCGCTCGCTCGGATCCAGACCGGTAAGAGCAGAGCACAATCCTAGGTGCTATTAAGATCTCAGCCCTACCTCATTCGTCTGCATTTCTTTTCTAAATACTGCCCGATCTCACTCACTGGAATCAGGATTTCAGCTCTTGTGCCTTTTCCTTATGCCTGTCTTGACTAAGTCTTCTAGAGCTTGATATTGTTCTAGTAGGTTTGAGCATCCTTGTTCTTTTATTACATGCATTATTTTTTCAACTTAAATGCCATACGTCATTCCTATGTATATGTGTGTGTGTGTGTGTGTGTGTGTGTGTGTGTGTGTGTGTGTTATTATGCACCATGTTTTTGCTACATACAGTATAAGACTTGAGACACTGGAAGAAATAAAAAAAATTCCTGTATATTTACAATAGTGGGAATTGTTTAACTATCCTGGGCACGAGTAAAGATTTCTGTCCTCCAGGGAGCGAGAGATGCTGCACAAGCAAATTTACTGCTCTGTATTGACTTAAGCTCTGAAAAGCAGCCGCTACTGCAATAAAGTTCGGTGAGGGAAAATCCTATACAACTAAATCTCAAGATAAATGCAGATAGGGTCACGTTTACAAATAAACGAGTAAATAATGAAATAAACAAATGAGCAAAAAGTGATGTATATATTTAATATAGGAATGATCCCATAAGAAAATGAATCCTGGAGCCCTTCTGGGCCATATATTAATCGCCTGCTCGTTATTCTTTAAACGACTCAATATAACCAAAATCACAAGGCTCTCTGCAAAACGGTACAGCATGTCTTCTTCCAGGCCTTTCTTCTCTCCCTCACCTTTCACGCCATGGGTTAAGAAATGATCAGAAACTCTTCTCCAAATCTGCACACGCATTCATGGCTACACGGTCACGCTATGTTGTCAACAATTGACAACAGAGCAAAGAAGCAAAGCAGAGAAAAGTGCTGTGTGGTGGAATGAGTTGAAACTTTTCATTTTCTATTTAACTGAAACAAAAGCTCATTCTGGCACTCCTGATAATCCCTTATCCAGTAAAGGCAAGCAGGAATGGAGCTGCAGAGCACTGAGCAGCAATTACACACACCCACACACAAAACACACACACGAAACACATACTGTATATGCACAGATACTGTACACACAATATTCAAGCACACTTGCATGAAGCCTGCAGCAAGACACACATGGAGACCAGATGTGCGATGCAACTGTATGAGGGAATAAAAAAAAAAATAAAATCTACTA
>JAOTQY010000052.1:10046169-10061438 GCA_026413445.1 Dolichallabes microphthalmus
TAAATAAATGTTCAAAAAACTCAACCATATACAGTATGCAGAAATATATATGATAGAAATGACTGTATTACGGTTTGAAATAATTAAATAATTACAATATTCATAAGATATTTACAAATATACATTTACATTTATTTACATGTGCACATCCTAACACTGGATCACTTTGTAGCTGATCTCAACACACCAAGAAGCAAAGAGTGTCCAGATGAGATGTAGCCAGAAAATGGACCAAGTCAGATAAAAAAAAAAAACACACAGAATATTGGTCAGAGTTCTCCTTGACTATTTTCTTGTAAAATTTCCGAGGGAAGTAAATGGTGATTTGGGATTACGGAATTACAGAAAGAGTGAAGTGAAGGTGTGGAATCAGCCTTATTTCTTTGATTCACTTTGATACTGTCTCTTGATTTGCACCATAAATCTTTTTTGATAGGTCAATAACCTATAATGTTAATGTCACAGTCCTACCATTAGTTTTATAGCTTGTGTGTCCCTTCTGTGTCTTAATGACCCGTAGCTGGCAGAGCTGCAGATGTCCCCGGCCCACAGCTAAACTCCACGTCCCCCAACCCGACAGTGTCCTCCACTCCCGCACACACAGGGGCACTCTTCCCCCATTCCTCAAATTATTCCCTTTTCCTCTCTCTTTCTTTTTTCTGCGCATTGTCCTACCCATCGGTTTGTCCTTTTAAAGTCCCGCGTTCACTCTATCACATCCTTTTTTCCTGCGCTTGTTTTCATTTAGTCTTAATGAAGTATGCTCACATGTAATAAAGCATGGGCAAATTGCCATAATCAGTTAGCGTTTGGAGGTATGCTGATTCTGGAACTCTTTGAGTAATTATGCTCATTGCCTTTATGCCTTTTCCCAGTGCTCATTTCACGGTCAGCCTTCCACTGAGGGAGGATGCACAAGCCCTCAGTGTGACCTTGCTTTCTGTTCCTAGGCCCTGACCACAGCACTATTGATTCATGGATCTATCTGGACTTCGAGCTGCACTCATCGTACCCAGAGCCCACTGATCTCCAATTCTGGTCTTCCCACTCGAGTCCCAGTGCCACAGCCCATTAGAAAGGTGTAGGACTTTAAGCGGTGCTTTGGATAATGCTGTCGACTCACACCTCCAGAGGGAATATGAGAAGGTAGCGAGAGTGAGATTGAGAGAAAGAGATAGAGAGAGAGACAGAGATAATGGAGCATCCTTGTAATGGCCTTTCCCTGGGAAACCCTGTGTAAACACAGCTAATGATATCAAAGTGTGATAAGCTCACAGTTATAGTCATGGATGTTGCAAGATCTTTGTTGGTCTTCCTCTCATTATCAGTGGAGCAGTATGACCCAGTCTACATGGGGATTAATCCCTCGACCGGCCCGCTATTTAATCATCTTATCAGAGGTCCAAGAGAGATTAGGAAATGCTAAGCATGTAAGATATGGTGCAGGGCAGTAGGATTACACACTATACTAAGTGAACCAGGAACACGGGTAGCTGTGATGGATGGGGAGGTTCAGAAATCTTCTTGAGCCATAAAAAGTCGCACCATCATTAGAACCGTGTTGTTAACCTTTGCTCTTTCTCGACAAAAAAAAAAATGTCAGAAAGGACTATATGGCTGCTGAGTGGCAACTGAACTGTGCCTATTGTTTCGAATTAGGTGTGTGTGTGTGTGTGGGGGGGTCATCAAACCCAAACAAGCAGAAATGCGGCTTAATAATGACTTTACAGAAACACAGTTTTGCTGTGCATGCATTAGTAAATGTCAGAGCTGAAAATAGATTTTCGTCTAGGTGGATTGGGAAAAGAGTGAGAAAACAAGCTTGTGCAAGTGTAGGTCACGATAGCGGAGCTGAAGGCCTCACTGAGACAACAGGGCAAATGGAAACTTATTCCAGCTGTCAAGCAAGCTCGTGGAGGCACAGCGCTGGAGATGAATACACAGGCGGAGCGCTACAGGACCCACAGTATGTGACTGGAAAACACAGATCAATTAATGTGGTGACAAATTAGCACAAGCACTTCATTTAGCAATATGACACCAGTGGCAGCCGCTCTCCACTCTGAATTACATGGCTGATCGACGGCGCTTCCGAAAGATGCTGCATTCAATGAATATGGAGAGTTCGGAGGGAGCGTCAACAGAGCCAGACCTTCTCAGGCAGGTCGACATCGCTACCTGAACGCAGGTTAGTCACTGAGAGCAGGAGCAACACTGACGTTTTCATCGTCACTGAAGCTATCAATGGAACAAGGACACATGCCTTGCCGACATTCATTTCTAATACATACTGTATCAGTACCCTTAGGACATGCTTAGCACGTTTTTAGATCTTTAGCAAAAGGCAATTTTAGACAGGTGAAGGGTGTACAGTAAGATGGGCCTTAAACAGGTTTCTTATATAGATGTAGTTTTAGGTAAAAATAAACAAACAAACAAACAAAAAAAACAGATGTTAAGATGTTAAGGTTAAATACACAATTGATCACCTGGAGGTACTGTACAGTCTGCATATACTATATTATACAAACATCTTATTAATAGTGACCAAAGACTTTATGAGGCTTGGCTTACACCGAGCTTAAAATCAGACCAATGAGTTGCATTTAGTTTTTATATAAAAGTAAGTGGTGTGCTCTCCCATCAGCATGTGTGCTCACCCAGAAACAAGTCCCCTGCATCGCAACACTCAATTATTCAGTAGAAGGAGAAGAGCTGTCTCTCTTGCCTTTTTTGCTTCTTTTGTTCTGTGTCTAGAGCGAGCAAAACATCAGCAGAGCCGTACTTCTGTCTACTTCCAGAAATTGGCCCCATTGAAATTGAGAGAAAAACTTTACTGAATATCGCCTCGGCGCAAACCCCGGAGAAAAAAAGAAAGAAAAAAAACAACAACATAAAAAAACATACATTATATTGTACCGACACATAACACCTGAAACTTCCCCACGCACGCACTGCTACTGTCTTCAAAGAGAAAAGCTCTGCTTACATTAGCAAAGCAGCTTCAGGATGTCTGACATGGGTGAATTTTATCTCTTTTTTTGCACTTCCTGGCGGCCAGCTGAAAGTGATCCCCGATTAGATTAGGTGTGTGAGTGGCACGGTGCCGGCGCAGAGCCAGGCCGCGTGGCGCCGTAGCCCAGGCTGAGCAGGCAGCGTGCACTCTGGGCTCTGGCACACTGGAACGATGAAGGAGAATGATTAATGACCAGCCCTCGCTATCAAAGTGCCGCACCGAGCTCGAAGATGAGAGATTGCTTTCTGACGATCATTAAATCCTGTTTGCCACATCTGCGGGTGCGCACTTTTCATCTGGCCCCTAACAGGCAGGGGAGGGCTGAGCCGCACGACGGAGGAGGAGGAGGAGGATGCTGGGTGGAGAGAGGACGGGAGAAATCCTCCATCCACTACACTAACATTAGTTAAAAGCTTTCTTCCTGCACTGTTCGGTTTTACCTCACTCCTCTTTCACACACCTCTGCATTCATGCTTTCGTTACAGTGTCAGATACAAATACAAATGTTCAATTCATGTAATAAAAAAAAAGATACAAAGAATTTGAATATGATGCTTAGTATTCACATTCTAATCAACACAAGCCGGCGAAGAAGAAGTCAGAAACCGACACCAGTAAGAAAAACCAAAAGTCCATAAAATCCTCTATCAGAGAGTGAGAGAGCTATATGTGACAGCAGATTCATGTTAAACAAATTTACACGACACTGGATTTACATCCACTCGCCCTATTTCATATTTGAACATACTCCTTCAGTGAGCTGAGAAATTGCCAGGTCTCTGCAGAATCAGGTTATGTGATCCTCTTTCTTTATTCTGAACATCAATAAAACATTCCTGTACAGATACAGCCGGATCCTCATCTCCCTTCAGACCAGCACTACAGAACAGGGCCCTTCAGAGAGGCGGTATATTAAAGACAACGCTGAAACTCAACTCAGAGAAGAGCAAGACAACAGGAAAAAAAAAAAAGTACATGCACTTTCATAATAACACGGAGAGAAATGGTGAGGAAAAAGAAAAAAAAGCAGCAAGATTTGAGCCCTAAACTACATTACATGCTAATGCTCTGTCATCACTTTGTGATACTGTACATTGAAGAGGAAGTGTGTGTGCGTGAAGGGACGATAGCTAGTAGGCCACTGTGTTCGGTAAAGGTATGCTACTCACCCAAAAATACATCATCATTTCGACCAGAGGACAGGTGAGCACGAAGCAAATGGGAGAAAAAAACAAGACGTAGGGGAGACGTGACGGCCACCTGAGCGCAGTGAGACACGCCAAAAGTCTGGGTGGTTTGCTGGTTCTATGGCTTTTCTTCTTTCTTCTCAGGAGTTGTAAAAAGGAAGTCCCCTCGTCTTCTTTTTGGTAATCTGCAAAAAAAAAAAATTGGCCCAGGGGGGAAAAAAAGAAAGGGACAAAGGGTAAAGGGAGGTGGAAAAACACTGCCTGGTCTTATTTTGCACCTTCTACTAGCTCCTTTTGTCTTCTTGATGACCACACAAACTGCTTTTACTTCTCCTTTTCTCCACCACTCACACGCACTTCTCTCTCTCTCTCTCTCTCTCTCTCTGCTCATGTGCGTTCGGACTATCCTGATGTCAGCGTACTGGCTGCTTCACGCTCTTATTGCTGAGTGGGAAAGCTGTGCTTCTAGGGCAGGTACTCCAGAAGCTGTTTGACAGCATTCTCCAGCATTGCTCCAGTGATGGATTGCTCCACGCCGGCACGGAAGATCTCGCTGTGGTAACTGTTATAGCCAGATCTTCACAATTGCTACTCATCCAGGCCGGGACAGAGGAGGAGAGCAGGAGAGCAGGAGCACACCACGTGTCTGCCACCTCTCCTGTAGAGAGAAGCTGAGGAGAGGTGTGTCTCTCTAAGCAGCTGCTGGAGAATTCTCTCTTCACTGTCTCGTGTCACCCAGCGCGAAACAGTCGCCCAGAGCAAGAGGCAAGAAGCAAACAGCTGATAAAAGCGGGAGGAATAAAACTGTAAGTGCACATAAAAGGCATAGATCAGTCTCTTTCTTCTTTTCCCCTGCTTGTTTCTCTCTCTCTCTCTGTTGTTTGGTTCTGTTTTCCTAGTGCATTTTTCCCCCGTGAATTGCTTGTGAAAAAGATGAGGCTGGGATTCAGGGAGAGAGAACTTGGTGGATTCCGGCGCTCCACACTTTGACCAATCAGGAGTCAGCAAATGCTGGTAGAGAGCCGAGGGAGTCGACAGGCTCCGTGCAGTGAGTAGAACTGCTCTTTGGGCTGGCAGCGACGAAGACCTGTAGTGTGTGTGTGTGTGTGTGTCTGCGTTGGAGTACTGTTGAGGTAGAGAGGGGGGTGGGCAGAGGAAGTGAGGGGTTAACACACGGATGAGCCTGTCTCAGCATATTTTACTCTATACGTTCGATCTGCAGCTCATAAGTTTTAACCTTAAGCACGCCAAATACCCATGGGTAGATTGAAAAGTACCTTTATGTCACTTGTGAAGTAGATGAGAACTATGACAAATCTTATTGGGTTATTGAGTTGAAACCAAATGTACAAAATTTGTTTTCATTTAAGCTTTTCTACTAACAATAGAAATACTACCTATCAGGGTTCACAAGAAAATGAAGTAATCCAGTGGTGCATTTTTATGGATTTATTTGTAGCACAGAGTTAGAGTCTTCTCCGAAGGGACAAGGGAAATAAATGAACCTAAAGTGGTGCATGTGCTGTGGCCAAAACCTTCTTCATACTGAGTTTCAAGAAGGAAAGAAAGGTAAGTTTTCAGAAAAGAGAACAAGTGAGTAGAATATAAAGCAGAGACATTTTTCAACATAACATTAACCAGGCTGATCACGCATGAAACAGATAATCGAAAAGTGAATAAAAGGGTATTCAGTATCACAAGCACACTAATCATGGGCAGCATAACTGCATTTGTTTCTTCCTTTTTCCGTTTTTTCTTTCAACCCTCGTTTTCCCTAACCAGTTTTGTTCCTCAACCAGCGGCTGCTCGTTTTTCTACATTTACTGTAAGTAACACTTTCTATTTATTTCCTTTTGGAATAGTTTTTGTCTTCCTTCCTTCCTTCCTTCCTTCCTTCCTTTTCTACTCCAGCTCTATTGGAAACATGGCCTAGCATGCTCATTGTGCTGCTTGTTCAGGTTAACTACTAAGCGGACGAATGGCCCTCGGGACATCATTTTCCATTACAGAGACATGAAACCTTTCCTTTGAGAGGAAAGAGAGAAGAATACTCAGAGACCCGAATAGTTACAGTATGCATCTTGTCGCGTTCCCATTTTCTATTATGTGCCCGCAATCCATTGATTCAATATTTAATGCCAGCATTGTTCAGTCCACGGGTTTGATCTCTTTTTTCAACTTGAGCGTGTTACGTTTTTACTAGATTGTGCACTTTGACCTTTCTCATCCCTTAACGCATGTAGAAAAATAGGTCTACTATTCCCTGTACGAAACATGACCACCTGTCCTAGTCATCATATTCTCCACTGACCTACATTCATTCCCATGCATATTCTCCATAACCCTGAGTTAAAGTTCTTCTGAGCTAACATACTAACAAGGCACAAACTGGAAGTAAGGAGCAGCACTGAAGACTGGGAAAAACCCCGAAATCAAGAGTCAAAGTGATCATTTCCTCTCACCTGAGCCCAGGTGTCAAGCTGAGTCAAGGCGAGCAGAATGAGCCAGGAGCATTTTTCTTTTTTAAGCAGGGCAGATGAGGCAGGCTTTGGCCAGGTTGAGCCAGTGTCCCTGCCAGATCATCTTAATTAGGAGCCAGTGGCGGCCAACTGCAGGTGAACACATCTGGGAGGCCATATTGGCCGCAAGCGTGGTGAGTCTTTGAAAAAAAAAAGTGCAAGCCTAAGAATATTTCAAAGCATCAAAAAACAATTTATTTTCTAAAAAAGAAGAAAGGAAACATAATCGAAGTGTAATAACAGAAACATACGAATGCAGGTCATCTCCATATAAGTCCAACAGATATTAAAATGCCTTTGTGATGCCAGGGTTGTGCTTATGTTGTGTGGTTCGAAGACCTAAGAAGCCCAAGAGTGCTATCAATTACATGTTTTCTGCTGAACAGCTGAAATTCGGCTCTGACAGCCAGCTGACAGTGTTCAGCATTATCCAGCCATCTATGTGATGCCAGCGACAGTGATTGGACATTCCCATTCCAGTAATCCCTTCTCACCAACCCGCCTCGTTTTCATCAGCCGCGAAGTGGGGACCCGTCAAGCCATTTCCACATGCAAACCAAGTACCTAACACACCTCGTAATGAGGAGTCGTCCCACTCTCTCTCTCTCTCTCACTCACACACACACGCTCACTGGTGCGCGCACACACAGTGTGCAGAGTTCTCAGTGCACTGTAACTCTTAGTCCTGTCAGCCAGTCCGCCTCAGTCTGCCCTGCCTTCTTCATTAGCGCTTTAGCCAGCGTCATCATTTCTGCCTCCATAAACTCAGTGGAGCTGCATGCCTCTTTCCTCCACTCACTGGGCACTCTTTTCCTTTCCAATTACCGCTACAATTCATTTATTCATTAATCCACCATGGAAAATTGAGGGAGACTACGTTTGAAAAACAAGTGCCCTCCATTTTTCTCGTGACCCTCGAATGTTTCGAACATTCTTGGAGAGAGAGAGAGAGAGAGAGAGAGAGAGAGAGAGGTTAAAATGCAATTTCATGGAGGCGATGTTGTACTGGAATGGAGAATGTACAGTATAACTGGACAGGAGGCTTTCCACGCAACCTGCTTGAGTCCAAGCTAAGACAGCAGCTGCCACACATTTCGAAATTTCTCCATGCTAATAATTACACATTGGGGGTTTTTTTTCTGTTGTTTTTTTTTTTTTCTCACCACATATCACAGGACAGACAACTAATTTGGTTCATTTGAAAGGAAAAGCACATGGTCAGAGCACACTAAATTAAACACAGCATTTATCGTCGCATGACAGCTCCTACAAAATCACTGTCACTAATCACAATACACTATAATTGCCTTTGCTTAAATTGTAGGAAAAAGCTTTCTAAACAGGCAAACTTTATATACCAAAGGATATTTCGTTTTAGATTGCTAATATGAGTCAGTAAATTATCATATGTAAAATGCATTCATGATAAATAACAGAGGATATACAAAATGTGCAACGCAAAATATGCACATCAACACTAACTGAAAGCCACTTCAGGTTTGTTGCTCAGGTATGACATGTTGCTTTCATACTGTTTTTCTTTTTTTTTACTGAATCACAGTGTAGACATTCTGACATTTTCACTGCTTGAAAAATAAAGACAACACAGAAAAAGTAGACATCTCAATGCCCTGCTCAGCATATCTTAATCAGAGCTCATGGCGGCAAATTAAAAGTATTTGTGTTGCATAAAAAGAAACTTAAAAAAAGTGAAAAATAAAATAAAAATAAAATAAATAAATAAATAAATAAATAAAATGCAATTGTTAATCAATGTTCTACAGTATAACCACAAGTTTTAGCTTTCTGTACATTATATTCAATACTTAAATAAAAATTATTCCCGAGAGTGATCTTGTTAATTAGCTAAACCTCTAAAAAAAAAAAAAAACAGATACAGTAGGCTCACGGCTATAAACAAGCTGCATTTTCACTCCGATGAGCATAATGGCTGCTATTCCTTGAGGAAGTCGGCATCGATGCACACCAGTTCTTAATAAAACTCAAAATTTATGAGGCAGTGATGTGTGCTAAGGTTACAGTCCAATTAAAGCTTCATTACTCTTAATATTTGCATTCAAAAAGTTTCATAAGTCTATTTAATTATCTAATGCAGCAGGCTTACACATATAATTTCGTAATTTCATAATAATTTCATATTGTTGATATTTAGACAGTAATGAAGATCATGGCTAGAGAAAGCACTTCAGCATTAACACACATCCACTACAACACTTTGTGTATCTCAGAGTAAAGAGAGCACAGAAAAAATTTGTCTGCATGTTCTTCAATTTGTTAAAACTATCATCATAAGATAAATTCAGCTTACAGTACTTCATGCATAATATAAAAATCCAAATGGACTCAAATTCATAGAATTTTTCTGGACTTTATGATAATCTATAAAAATAACAGAAATCCTTAAAATTAAAAAAGAAGTGTCTTTAAACACTAGTCAGAAATTTTCAGCATGTAGTCTGCTATAAAACGTGGTGTAAGTGGATATGCCATTGATGTTGATCTGTGATGAAAGCAGACGACAGGGAATCACTCACCAGTCTTGTGACAAGGGGAACCCCGAAATGCCAGAAGTGATCGTTCAGCAGCCCACTGTACACTACGTTTCCAAAGAGAGCAATGTTTCCGGTTTTACACAGCCCGTTTCCTGGTTTAGTTTCTGCAGGAGCATAGAAAAAAAAAAAGATGATTAACATAGATTTCAACAAACCTGTAGAACCTGTTGGTACAAAACACTTTCAACAGGTGGAAAAACATACATATTTAGTATTCGCACTATATGGACAAAACCGTATGGTATGGAGGTCTTTCCCACACTGTTAGATGCATGTGGTGCTCTGTACAAAGCAAGGACCATAAAGATATGCTTTGACAAGGTTGGGATTAAGGAATTCGAGTGGCCTGCACAGAGCCTTGACATCAGCCCCTAGTGGGAAGTGGAACACCAACTGCACCCATCTGACAACTGAGTTTGACCTCACTAATGTAATTCCCCCACAGCAACAGCCCAAAATCTAGTAAAAAAAAAACAAAACAAGGGAATGAACCTGGAATGGGATGTTCAGAAAGCTTAATATTTGGCCATGTATTGTATACACACGTACATACAGTACATACAGTACACACTGTACATCCATACATGCTGCTATTTCAGGAAACATATATACACAGACAATAGGTTTTTATAAAGTAAAGACATTTGTGATTACATCACTCAGTACAAAAAAAAAGTGAAATGGTAAAATAATATTAAAACTAAAACAATACTCTTCACTCATAGTGTTAATATAAAGCTCCATTAGTCTCTCTCTCTCTCTCTCTCTCACTCGCTCACACACATCTTTTTTCCTTTTCCATCTCACACAAATGTCTTCCCTGAAGATGTTTGAAACATGACTTGGAGAGAACGCATAAAGGAAGCCACGTGCAGTACATTAAATTATTCTCCATAAATGCCAACTACAGTAAAAATATGCATTGTGCCTCAAAACAACAGGGAGGCACATATTGTGTGGTGCATCATAGCAAACGGTGCACTCATTATTAAAAAAACAAAAAAGGGAAAAAGCCCTATTAAAATGTCACTTGTGCTCTTTGTGGCCGGGGCGGCGCATGAGTTTTAGAGTTATTAATGGGCCGGGTGTGATTGTTTATGGCGACTGCCTGCCGCAGGCTCTATGGGCCTGTCTGTAAAGTCTGCGGATCATCCAGCAGCACACTCCCCCTCTCTTTACATCACCCCATGAATATGCATGTGCATAGGCCATGCTCCAGCGAATCGATCACAGCTATAGCACATTTATATCTGTGCCACGTGGATGATTTTTATAAAATGATATAGCCTAATTAGCAATAAATTTGCCCCACTCCATAGATGTATTTTAATGCAGGGGCAATCCATGCACAGGAGACTTTGCAGCAAGATAAAGAAGTGTGCATTCCAGGTGATGTTCTTTTCTTTCTTTCTTTTTTTTTCTGCAGGTGATGTAACCTGATCAGAACATACGCGGTTGCATCAGTGCCTGAGAGGAGCGCGCAGTTGAGAAAAGAAGAAGGATTCAGGTGGCATAGCTGGCAGGCATCACTTTGGAAGATCCTCTCTCATCCATAGGAATTCTGTTCATCATGCCTCGTCGTGTGATGAGTTATTGACAGGGAGACGAGAATGCTGAGAGTAGCTCCGTGCAATGCAGTTCCACGTTACCAACCCCCAGGCTACTCCATCAGCTTCTCTTACTTTCTGCCTCACTTTCTACACCCCTCAGCTTTATACTCACTGTACTCTGACATTTCTTCTCCTCCTCTTCTTCTCTATGGCATTGTTCCTCTCATTCTTCCTCTCTCTCTCACTTTCTCTGACAACTTCTTTTTCTTACCCGTTTCTCCCTTAGAATTAAAAAAATAGCTTTGAAATGTCAAATTTGTCATGAATAGTACACACGGGTGAGTATTTGTTATTTATTTTAATTTTTTAAAATGCACTAATTGTGTTGTGTATGACAGAGACACACTTTATATTTAATTCAGTCGTCTCACACACAGACACTATGAGTAACTGATGCCTCCGTGTTCTTTAAGATAGTAAAATATTGAAGCTTTCACATTTGACTTTTAATGTAATATTTAGGGGGGAAAAGGAAAGCACTACAAATGTAAAGTAGAAGGTAAATTTGGTGTACACACAAGTTGCGAACAGCACGCACAACTTAATCCTAAGTGAAACATGCTAAATAATTGGCCATAAACAATATTTTTATAAAGTCAATAAATCAATAAATAATGCAGCCTAATTCTGAAACAACTTGTACTAAAGGTAAAATTTTTCACATACTGCTAATACCATCAAACAGTTAGCAGACCTTGAGCTAGAAAGCCAAGCATCACTCTGTAATTGCATGTCCTCATTGCTCTTTAATTGGGACCTTTTCCCTCCTGAATCCTGTCCCCTTGGCTACAGGCCTTATGCTCTGGTCCCGGCCCCTCACTGCTTCTTCAGCCCACGCTCTGTTCTGGTAGTGCACACAAGCAGGCCTGGAACTTCCTCTCCACAGGCCAGTCCTGTCAGCACCTTCAGCCAACTCAAACACACCAGCCCTTCCATATGGCCGTAGCACCTTGCCCGCTCTTGGGCTGGAGCCGAAGCCAGCAGGGCCGGAGTAAACAGAGCCTTCCAGAGGCCTCTCCAGGGCTTCATGCCACCTCTACAAAAGATGTATTCATTACCCCTTCTGTACCCTGGGGATGTTCCATAGCCCCTTACAAAGCATGCAGTGTGGCAGAGCCTGTTTAAACACGACCCCTAGACCAGTTTATCAGGTGCACTGTGTAGCTACTATGATTAATACAAAGAGCCGGCCATGGCAGCAGACAGAGCTGCTAGGAATTTGGTGCATTAATAACACCATGCTATTTCCATTACTGACCACATCCCACACACACACACCCACACACACACACACACACATACACACACACAGGAGGAATAATGAAGAGAGAAGATCGTCATGATGTATTGTCTGTAAATGGTAGGAACATGCTTTCATTACTATTTCACTAATGAGAATGACATAAATTAAAATAAATGATTTTTGTATATGCATTCCATTTATTGTTCCCTTCAGTGGAATGATGCGGTGGCAGAAATTGATTAGGTCATTCTTCAACATTTTGGCTGCATGTAGCTTTTATCATGTTCATGTTAAACATCACAGCGGAGAAAAAAGTGTGCTCAGTGACTTTATCCACGTCTTCATTTATGCTGATTTTCTGAGATTTCTTCTGAGACATGCACGATATTGTCTGGAAATTACACAGAATGGTCCAAAACCCAAATGAAACAAGATGAATGGATGGATTGTTTTAAGCAAATAACTACTCTTTACAAACTTGGTGATCAGAAAAGAATCTCAGAGCTGGGATGAAACTGGAGAACCCAGAAAAAAACTCTTGGCCACAAGGAACAACCGTGACAGATCAGACTGGAGACCCATGAGGACAGCGATATTACCCAGTGGTCACTGAACTTATATTCCCATTTTCCTTAATATTGTGGTCGAGACATGATTTCAAATATGTACACATTGTACAGAATGCATATTTACTATAGATTCCTGAGAGAAAATAAACCCAATACCAGCAGTACCTGCAGAGAATAATGTCATAACAGCATGCAACTTTCTATTGTCAGTTTGACATGTTGGATATGAGTCTAGAGAATGCAGAGGAAGATTTTTTTTTTAGCATGCTATTGATGAGAATGCTAAACAAAGACAACGTCATCAGATAGGCCTCTAAATATGCTGAGGTCTCCAAGCTGAAATTTAAAAGAAGTCTCCCAGAAGGCAATATCGGTAGATTGTGGGAAGCGATAAAATCCAGGAAAATAAGCTTATGGAACATTTTTTCCTTCAGAGAATAGAGATTACTGTGTGTTTGTTGTGTATTGTTTGCTTGTGTAACTGATCCACTGCGCCACAGAAAGAAAAAAAAAAAAAAACCTCACACCCACTTCCTTACTTCTGTCTTTCTACCAGAGTTGAAAAATCTCTAGTGGACTGAGTTTAAAAAATAATAAAAAAAAAAGAACAGGTAAATTCTAATATAATTTATTAATATATGGTTAAATCAATGTTTGATGGCCTTATAGATTGCCTCAAAACCATAAAGAAAGCCTTGACAGGAATAGCAAAGTACTACAATTTAATTAAACGCTGTATCCTCCCCCTGTGCAGCAGCCTGATTAAAGTAGCAGTCAAATAAAACAGCATTTAATTGGCATACACCACAAAAGCTGTTTGCATGTTTATTTAACATTGTGGCATATTAATAAAAATTTAGAGCTCTAATTGGGTAAACTTGTGCAGGCAAGAGTGAGGTTCCTGGCTCCACAAATCCCACCTCCACCCCCACGCCCCACTGTTAAATGGACTATGACTGAAAAACGATCCCAAGCTAGTTTAATATTTCTGCAGTCATACTTGATGAAAATCCCCCCTCTCATTGGCTAAGAGCCACACATTAAAAAGCAATCATAGCTACCTGGACCTGCTGGTGAGTATCCCCAGCGGAGTGAACCACTTAGACGGGCCTGGTGTAGCGCGGCATTCCGGCATGGGGAGGATCATTAGCGCCTCACGTATCTCGAGCGTGGCATAACGCTAGCCCATCCCCAGCCAGCTCCCCTTGTGGGTCCTTGCCATCCTCACTTGGCATGACACCAGAGACAGCTGGAGAGCTTGGCCTCCCCTTCTGCCCTCACCACTCCTCCCTCTCCCATCTTTTTCTCTACTCCTGTCAGTTTAGCGTGCTGGGCACCTGAATGAGTGGCCCTTTGATCAGCTACCAAACAGGCAGGACACAGCACAGCAGAGGCCCAGAGCAATCAGCCCCTCACTGCTACCGAGAGAAAGGAGAGGCAGCCAGGGGCCTGAGCAGCAGGCCCAGAGAAAACAATGCCAAGACTACCCCATGCCACTACAAGTAGTAGTTTCCCTTTCGACAGGGTGGAGTCCAACTTAGAACTTGTTGGATTACGTACCCAAAGCTATCATCTGATAACATGCATCCACATCACAGTTGAATATATTGAGGTAAGACCACAATCAAGTAATATATTTTTGATCAAAGAAGACCATAGTCCTAAGATAAAACTCGACCAAGAACATGCTGCCTTTTCTCAAGGGCTCAAACACAATACAGGCAGGAATTGTCTGTATTGATGTATATAAATAGATAACTACTCTGCTATTGGTTATTACATTATGTTAGCTACTGTACCACTTTTTAGCCAAGTCAATTAGATTTCAAGGCAACCAAATCACGGGACTGTGCAGCACACTGGAGCTTTGACTTACCCAGTGGACTAGCTAATGAATTTATGATTTGTCCAGTCTTGTTAATTTAATGAACAAATTACCACAATCTTTTTTTTCTCCCGCTGCAGGTGTGGCGCTCAGCATTTCCCTATTCTGTCATGTGCCTAATAATGTACAGTATACAGCCAGAAAATGTGTTAAAAGCGCTTTGTGTTAACCAGTTCTGCTAAGGCCATAGCTAATTCACATATTGCCATATTCTTGAAGTGTTACAATGTGAATTACTATTTATGGGACTAGGCAGGACAGCATGCAATATTCACTTCACAAGTTTTTTATTCTTGCTACAGTACAATTGAGTATCAAACACATTTCCCTATTAATGGTGTGACTGTGGATCAATTTTTATCCTGGAAATATTTTAACAGTTCTTAGTCAGCTAAATATATTTTTACATGTCGAACCAAAATTAGGCGGCACGGTGGTGTAGTGGTTAGCACTGTCGCCTTGCACCTCCAGGGTCTGGGTTCGATTCCCGGCAGGCTCGATTCCCATCTCTGTGTGCATGGAGTTTGCATGTTCTCACCGTGTTTGGTGGGTTTCCTCCGGGTACTCCGGTTTCCTCCCACAGTCCAAACATATGCAGGTTAGGCTAATTGGCGTTCCCCAAATTGACCATAGTGTGTGAATGAGTGTGTGAATGTGCGAATGTGTG
>JAOTQY010000052.1:10132292-10143007 GCA_026413445.1 Dolichallabes microphthalmus
ACGTTGTTTCGTTTCACTGTGTACTAACTGTATATGGTTGAAATGACAATAAAGCCTTTGAACTTGAACTTGAACTTAGGGGCCCTCACATTCTGATGAAGACCGTCCTAAAAAGCTAAATAAAGCAGGTACACAGAGTCAAAATGGTTATGTGAGGTTCTTTATGCCTGTATCATGTTGTCACAAAGACATTCCTCTCACACATATGATCATGTGGCACCACATCCAATGAGATTGAACCAAGTTATTAGGTCTGATTTTATCATATCACCTCTTTCCCAGGCATTTATCCTGGTGGGTTGGTATAAATATTGTGATATGCACAGTGCTTTTCATCACAAAGTGATGGTGTGAGGAATTGGATCCAGTATTTGTACTAAATTATACCAAATATCAACTTAAGGTGGTGTCCTACAATGAGGATACGTAGGTCATACGTAGAACACCTTGAAGAGCAACAACGCAGTGACATCCTATTGACAATTAAGTCAGAACCCCATCCAGTCTTCCCCTTCTGCACCATCATATCTGCTTGTAGTACATCAATAAAGTCCCCCGTAGTTACTATTATCTTTTTATTTTCTTCCTGCATCTTGCATCAACTACTGTACAATTTCCTCACCAGGCTATTTTTGAACATGTCCAAAAAAGCTTGTTAGCTCCAGGTCCAGGGAGACATTACAACATCCTTCGACTGTAAGTTCTTACTGTGTCCACTCAGTTTGTAGACTCCAGTACATCTGTAATCAATTTTCGTTTTAGCCATATTAATGCTGTTCTCACTGTTTACTTGTTTGGACACAAGCCTTTATTTAATAAGAACTTCATTTATTAGAAACGTTATCTTCATTACATTACATTACTTATGTACAACTCCTCCTCAGTCCTGCACTTTACAGTACTGCGGTTGACCGTTCCATAATTTCACACTGGCTTTTTAAAGCAACATTTTGATAGTTTTAATAAATTTAACATCAAGGTCAAACATACTGTGGGCTCTTTTGTGGCCAAGGTGCATTTTATTTTATGTCTTCTGACGCATCTTCATCTGACTTTCCAGCACTTGAACTACTGCCTCACTCATGCAACAATGTGATCCACTGGAAGAACATGAAAAGTAGATACAGTACAAGCATAAAGGGGGAGGTATTTTTTTAACCAGGGTTACTGATTGTGCAGAATAATAGAACATACAGTAGTTATGGGAGTAAAAACTCCCTTTATTTCTCTACATAATCCCCTGCTACACTAATGCACTTATCGCAGTGTTTCACTAGTGCTTGGATACCATCAAGGTAGAAAGCTTTTCCAGTACACAGAAAACCTGGCCTCCCAGGAACTCCTTTAATGGCCCAAAAATGTGGAAATGGCTTGGAGCCAGGACTGCACAGGGGATGTACTGTACAGTAGTAGTACAATATCTCCCAGTCGAGTTCCTGTAATGACCTCTTCTGCACTCTTCCATTACATTCCTGTACGTTGTGTTCGTGAATGATTGTAATGACTCTTCTGCAAGTTAGTGATAAGTTATTCGTCAGTTTTCAAGGATCAGGCGTTCCACTCGCTAAATGCGCACAGGAAGAACTGCAGTGGGCTCTGAGCCACTTTGGCCAGGATCGTCGTTCACGGACGTATGGCTTGCTTTAAAACGTTTGCACTCTTCAGATATTTTACTGCCACTATGAGTCTAATCACTACACTGCACTTGAAGTCAGTTTTATGGCTTAATTCATCAGAAGTCCTGGTTTCACTTGAATGCTCCTCATAGAAAAGAACTGATTCTTAATGAGTTACTTTAAATTAAGAATTTTTAATTTTCACTTATTTTACTGTAAATATATTAAAAAGGGGCAAGGGAGCTAACTGGGCAACAGAGCGAAGGCAAGAGAAAACTGAGTTAAATTCAAATTCAAATTCACATTTTATTTGTCACATACACAGTCATACACAGTACGATATGCAGTGAAATGCTTATACGGCCGCCAGTGACCTTAAAATAAAAGCTTATACGTAAGAAATAAATATGAATAAAATGAAATACGAAAGAAATTAAATTTAACTAGTAAAATTAACTGTACAAATAAGGGCATAATAAAAATATTACAAAATATAGAAATAAAGAAGAAGAAAAAAAGAAATTTGAAAGTGACAATGGTACCAGAATCTTGTGACATCACGTCCAAGGACATACAGTGTGATGTGACTTGAGCAAAAATTTTTAAACCATCCTAAATATGGATCGTTCCTTCTCCAAAGTGCCTGGCAATTAATAATGTCAAAAACAAAAGGAGCAGCAAATACATCAGGGAATACAGAGTTAATGTGCAGCGTTCACTTTGCTGTTATACTTCACCACCAGCTGCTAACAAAAACACACCTAATACTGGCCAGACTGTACCGTACGCACTCACATCAGACATTCATCACCACTCACGTGTGTGATGACCACCCCCAGGAGCTTTTAATATTTAATGTAAAGATTAATCAGCCCACTCATTATTTTAATCGTTCTTCCTTTATCCGAGCTGCCAGAGTTATGGATTACCCCCCGCAGACCCCAACAACAGCTCCCTGGATGGGGATTTATGGGTATTTTTGGATCAGTTAGCCTCCAGTCATATTTCACCATTTTCTGATGAGCCATTAAAATGTCCTGGGTGATTAAACAAAGGCGCCAAGATCAGGTCTTGTCTCCTTTTTACAGGTAAAAAAGCATGCTAGGAGGGATCTCTTTAGGTAGTGATTAACATGGCCACTAACAAATCACACTCATTGAATATGTGATGTCAATCCAAGATATGCAGGACAGACTTTGGCAAAAAATTTGCTGATAAATAAATCACTGCGGCTACTAAGTAAAAGTGACAGATATTCTTTATATGCCAGGTACACAATTTTAAACACTATTAACTGTTAAACCTATTCAAGCCGGAATGTTTCCTCCCTATTGGAGGTTTCTCTTCCTGTCTGTCTGGCTGAATGGAGGAATCCTGCCTTGATCTTAAAGTGATTGAGTGGGAGTCTGATAGAGTGTGCTGGATGTGAAACATGCCAACCGTTCAACTGGGACACACATACACACACACCTATAAGGTCAGGCCTTCCACCACCCCTTTTCATTTAATTGCTCTTCCCTGGCTAGGATTCTTTGTGGGCGAAGTGGAGAGTGCAAGTTGCCGATTACATAATCCCGTTTTACAGAGGTCCATCCATCACCCGCCTTTCATTTTATTGGAGCCAAACTGCAGCGAGTGCTGGGAGTGGAAACAAATTTCAGCAGCCTAGCATATCTGTTTAGTTTGCAGAAAGTAAAGGCAATGTGGACAGAGAGAGAGAGAGAGAGAGAGAGAGAGAGAGAAAGAGAGAGGCAGGATGAAAGATTCCTTGCTGGGTTCTGTCCGGTACGGGTCTGATGGTGATGCATGGTTATAGACCATCTGCACTCAGAGACGCTAAATTTATGATTATAGCGAGGGAGCTAAAAGGCTGTCCATTATGGTAACATAGAGGCCTCCGAAAAGAGTCCCTCATAAAGCCCAGCTTAGATTCACCACTAAAACCCACAGTGTATGTAGCATTAGGCAAATTTACATGCCACTGCAATATGTCAATCATGAGATTCATGATGGTCACGTACTAAAGCTGTAACATGCACTTTTACCACCTATACCTAAAAGTATGCATGCGTTAGTGTGTGTGTGTGTATGTGTGTGTGTTCATCTGTGAGTTTCCCATTACCAAGCAGTGCTGTGCTCTCTCAAGGGGAGCTGTGAGTTGTGGCAACTGGATGGAGCGCTGGCTGCGGCTGAGAGATGATTGGTGGACATAAAGCAGGGTCGTTCTGCTGACAATAGCGGAAAGACAATGAACTGAAGATGCATTCACACCTCGAATGGCTGTTGCTTTATTGATTCTTAAATGGCACCGTTGTCCAAATGGCTTGCAAGCCTTTTTGTGCCCTGACATCTCCACTGCGCATTGTTCAATTAGTTTTAGTGTCCCTGCACAGCTGCTGCTGCTGTTGCCTTTGCTATGCACACGCTCCCAGCAAAACATAATTATCTCAGTCGAAGAGCAATGGAGGAGTGTCCTGGTACAAACACAACCACATCAAATGAAGGTTATTTGGATGGGCACTTCTAAGATGATTAATGCAAAGTCAAACTCACAGAAAGTGTTTTAGTGTCATTTTTTCCTCTCAAATCTGATTGTATAATTCTTAATATATGTACCTCATCATAATATTTGAGTTCTGTATTAATGTGCTAGAATTCATACCAATACAAGCATCATATGTCTGATCTTTGCCAATTATACTGCATAGCAACCAAAGTTCACTGTTAGCAGACTTTGTTTTGTACGAGAAATGGTTTTTACCACATTCGTAAACCACTTTCACTTTCAATCCAGTTAATCCACGTTATGTCCTGTCCAAGACCACCATTATAATTTCCATAATAAAAACCACTGTAACGCATGCCCTCTTGTGGCTTAATGCTTTAATTCATGTTCAGTGGTAAATAAAAGACACCATACTTCCACTACTAAGGAACTTTAATACATCACTTCTTTGTTAACATAATGTGGCAATTCAAATGGACAAACATTTCATAATTGCTTAATTCGTCTTCACTGTAAGCAAGTTTAACGATTGAATCTGGGCTAAAGTATACATTTATGCCTTGGCACTATGGATGATGACACTGCAATTTACAAAATCGTTAAATGTAATAGTAACGTGTGCTGTGACCAGTGAACCAGTGCTAGGTCCATATATTTATTCTCACGTTACATGGACTCCATTTGGAAAAGACATTTCGAATAGCTTAAAGAAAATAAAGCGAGTCACTTTTAGAGCACACCTACAATTATAAACTATCTGATCCAAAACTATATATATAATATAGTGGACTGGATCAAAATATAACACTTACACAGTAGATTTAGGTAAGATGCTGAATAATTTTCTGTTATAGCATACAGTAGCTTCACAGTAAGGCCAGACACAAGGATTTACTTAGACAGCTACAGTATACTGTATAACCACAATCTGAATAAAACTTTAAATTGTTTGAATAGCCTGCCTTATATAAAGAAGGGCTTTTGGTTACAAAATAAAAAATGTCAGTGATTGTCAGCAAAAGATTTAAGATCTGCAATCTATATTATAAAGTTAAAACCTTATAATATAGAAAATTAGGCAAACAAAGCCTTGACTATTCTTATAAATTACTATCACCTGTATGCAATGTCTATATTATTATAACTTGTCCCGTAGCAAGCAGTTGAAAGACAAAATGAACTTGAAAAATCATGATATACCAACTTTAGTTAGTTAAGTTGGTGGCCTTGATTCTTCCATCAAATCTTTTCAACTGCCTCTGTACAACCATTAGAGAGGAAACCTTAATGTTCCTTTAACATGTCCTTTACACAAAGAGTTGTTATGAATTTTCCAAAGCAGCTCTAACTTTACGTGATTTCAGAGTCATGTCGTCTTGCTTATAGTATTTTACAGGTAATTTGTTTACCAAGCTGAATGTGTGGTCTAAGCTAAATAATTAACGATTCTTTTCCCTCCAGTAATTGGTTTTGCACAGCCGCCAAATAACACTCTAATGTGAGCCGCCTCTCTAAGCACTGAGTCTAATTTCAGATGTTTGGTGCAAATCTGTCAGAGTTATCGGCTTAACACATGCATTATAAGCCCTCACAGGGATCGGGCAGTATGCAGAGTAACTGATTTCACAATTCATTTTCACACTAACAAAGCTGTAGACGCTATACAGCTCAAGAATATTTATTTAAACATCAAGTTGGTTATTATTATTATTATTTATTTATTTATTTATTTATTATTTTTCTGGGTAAGGCTTACTTACTTCCCAAGTCATTTGTCAAGGGAAAATTGAAGACGTTGAAGTTTCCATTAAACTTGCTTATGCTTAAAGTAGAATGTGTGTCAACTCAACAACATTTTGTGTGCATTGTTAGGTTTTGTTTTGTTTTTCTCTCGTTAAGTGTCTATTAATTCTTTTGGAGGCGTGGTGGCATAATGGTCTCGCTATTCCAGGGTCAAGGGCTCGAGTCCTTCCTTTGGGTCTGTGTGTATGGAGTTTGCCTGTTCTGCTCGTGCTGGGTTGGTTGTCTGTGCATACTCCGGTTTCCTCACACAGTCCAAAAACATGCAGATTCAGCTAACTGTCTTCTCCAAATTGCTCATAGTGTGTGTGTGTGTGTGTGTGTGTGTGTGTGCCCCGCGATGGATTGACACCCCATCCAGCGTCTACCCCACCTACTGTATTGCCCCAAGTCCCCTTGGATAAGCATAGGATAAGTACAATATCCAGTACAATATCCAGTATAAGCAGTATAGAGAATATGTAATTGAGACGTTATTCTTTCTTTTTAACTTCATATGCGATTCAGAAATAAGTACATCGGACATTTATAGCTTTAAATGACCACAGCAAAAAAAATCTTTTTAATTTGGTATGTAATAACTGTAGCATAATCTATGCATTAAATTTACATAGCCATGGTTGAGTGGGCTGGTCTGCTTGAGATTTACACAAGAAAAATACACTGTAAATCACAATGAATCTCTACTTCTACTTCTTCACAAGGCCATTTCTAGATTAGCTGATCCTAAGGCAATCTGAAGCACAGTCTTTTGGGTCAGTTTCAAAAGTTGTTAATCCTCTGCTCTTTTCGTCTCAACAAGGGAAGTGCTGAAGTCAGCAGACATTCCTGGTGTTTGAGTGAGCCTTTCAGATAAATCGATATGTCTGCTTTCCTCCCTTTTTTCTTATCCATTTTTCTCCTCCATTCCACACATCGCGCTGATACAGAGGTGGAAGATTGGGTGTGTGAACTCCTAAGGGGATGAAGGAAGTGTTGGAGGAGTTTGGGGGCGGGGGCGGTGTAAGGGAGGGCAGTTCTGCTAAACTGAATGGCAAATCGAGGTCTGACAAGTGAAGGATATCAGCCGAGGATAACCAGTTTTCCAAACGGCTGTCCAGGGGTGACGGTGTCTGTCATGGCCGTGAGCTTGGTACTGATGTAAGACACGGGGAGATGGCTACCGTTCATTTGGAGTTGGGGAAGAAGTAGTTGGTGGCAGAACTGGTCACGATAAATGAAATATATTACATCGATGCCAGCACCTTAATTACACCTGTCAATCAACAAGGCCCTGGCCTATCTGAAAACTGTCTCCTTTCACCCCCCAAAAATGTTACGTTAAGTTTACACTTGATCAGCTCAGTCTGCCTTTCAAGCTTCTAGTGGGGGGGGGGAGCTGGAACGGTGACGGTCTCTTAACAAGACCTTTTTAAACTATGCCATACATTCTGGATGGTTAGACAGATGGGTTGTGGGTCCTTTATTTAAAACCAATCTCAGAGAGCAGATGTGATGGGTAGAAATTGCATGTTCGTATGTATTTAATTTAGCTGCCAGCTTTTTAGAAGAGTGGACATTTTCAAAACGTGGCTATGTGATATGTAAAATATGAACTTAAAAATTTTTTTTTTTTTGATTTTGTAGCAAAATCTAAGAGGTGAGAAAGTAAAGCTTTAAAGTGCAGTATTGGTAAACCCAAGGCTATATGCTTTTAATTCAGTAACAAAGGCGCACTTACATTAAAGTTTGAAAAGTATCTTGTCAGCTAGGAGCAAGTTAAGAAAAGTGGATGGAATCTACACAGATATGCATAGAAGAGTAGAAATCTACATTCAGATCCGTCTATATACTGTATACCTCTTCCCTACGGCACATATAGTGTTTTACTTTTTTTTGCTAGCATAAAGTGAAACAAAATGCAGCCATAAACAAAACAGCATTCAATTCTACTTTCTATATTTTCATCTTTGTATTTCTGTCAGCCTTCTTGATCTTTTACATAAATGAATCACTGCAAAAAATGGAGGGACAAATAAAACAATATGTGAATGCAGCACCAGGATAACTGCTGCAACAGCAAAGGGAATTTGCTTTAAATGGAGGTAAATAAAACATGTTGCTCTTCCCGGATATTGGTCGCCTGCTGACTCTCATACTTGATACCAGAGGGGAAGAGTATATGTATGTTCAATTCTGCAGCCAATGCATTGCCAGGCCACTGGGGTGTTCAAACTATCAAAGCAAGTAAGGCTTATGGATACAAGCCTGCGCAGAACTCTATCCACTGGCTCAGCACTGCCTATATTCCCATTTTACAGCATTTTCATCAAATTGCTTGTTTTATTTATATCAACTGATTGTGGTTCTGGGCTCCTCCTCTTAACCCACCCCAGTTCTCAACCCCAGCTGCCCCATACCCCCCAATGAAATGTATTGCTTGCTTATTGTAAATAAAACATAAAGCTTCCCTTGAGCTCTTCCCTGGAGGAACTCATATTTCTATTTTTGCAAACAGCAGCAGACCTTCTATGTTCCTGCATATATAGTATAAATCTTTGCAAGAGAAAGTCATATTTTACATCGCTGAGATGCTGGAAAAGTCACTTAAACAGCATTGTTGTGCCAGATATTGACATCAAAAAGTGTAGCATTTTGTATAATCAAATGCATTGCATAGTCTCTCTCTCTCTCGCTCTCTCTCTCTTTCTCCATCTCGTATGCATATACAAGAGCAATTGTTTCACTATATTATTATTATTATTATTATTATTATTATTAACTCAGCTATTAATCTAATCTTTGAATCCAAGCGGTCACAGTCCTGTGCTAGTGGTCACAAGGCTGTATAAATTCCATGACTTCAATACTGCATTGTAAAATTGCAAACAAGTAAGATGACTTTATCCTCAGTAGCCTCTTTATCCGTGGTCAGTGTTTTATCTGAAACCTATGAGGTGGAATTACAACCTTAAAGATATATACAGCCATACACATGTTCACTCCTAGGGGCAATTTAGTGTTTCTAATGCATCTACTTGCAGGCTTTTGGGAGCTGAAAGCCAGAAAACTCTGAACAAGTCCCCACTGACATGACATTTGGACATTACGATATTGTGTATTTATTTCATTACTTTTTTTTTTTTTTTTTTTAAATAAGAGAACTGCCTACTGGGGCGGCACGGTGACATAGTGGTTAGAACTTGCACCTCCATGGTCCAGGTTTGATCGGGTGCATGGAGTGTTCATGAAGGTGCTTGGTAGGTTTCCTCCGGTTCTCTCCCACAGATTAGGTTAATTGGTGTCCCCTGCGATGGCTTGGCACCCCATCGAGAATTTACCCCACCTCATGACCCAAGTCTCCTGAGATAGGCTTCAGGCCCCCTAATTATTATTAGCTAATATTTATAGATTACTTTTTACAGATTACAGATTAATTACTGTACATGATAATGATTTTCACAGCAGAGGTTCCCATCACACATTGCAACCCAATACAGATGAATGCTCTTTTTTTCTCTTTTTTATTTTTAAAGAAGTAATGGTAATTGTATCTCGCTATACTCATTCAAATGGGGCCGAGGTGCTGCTCATCTCAAGCCACTGGCACCAGAGGGATAATCTTGATTGATAGAGTATAAGAGTGAGCGATCGATATATGGTGTGGTCGAAGAGGAGAGGAATGGATGGCTAACACTAAACTTGACTCACTCAGTCATAAAGCCCACATAATTGTATCATGGACATGACACTGTCGTAATCATCCGTGGCAGCTTATGTCAGTTGATGACAAATGACAGTGATTTACCAATGGGGTTAACTTGCCCAAAGGACAGGCACGGTCAGGGGATTATGATTTAGCACAGGGGCTGGGAGATGTCGTCTGCTCCATGATTCACTAGAGCCACATAAAGCAACACATTCTCTCAGCCTGTATGGTCACAAGAAAACAGCTTTACAATTACACCAATTACTCATCAACTGCAACGAGGTACATATTATGCCAAAGTGATTTAAAATGCATAGTATATATTTATATGGGGCCATTTGAGATTATAAGCCTTTTGCGCTACGAAATGACTGTGCTAGCAGGGAAAACAAACAAACAAAAAATATATATATAGTTTTGTTACTGTATATATCGACATCTGATCTGTTGTTAAGCAAGGTTAACAAATTATTGACAAAAGGAAAATGGAACGTCCCACACTGATTTGTTCCATATTAAACTGTATAGTATACTACTGTATAAACACAAATTTGTACATTCATTCTCTATAGCGCTCCTGTACAAGGTCTCAGGAAGCCTGGAGCCTATCCCAGGAGACCTGGACAGGGTGCCAATCCATCGCAGTGCACACATGCACACACACTAACTCAGACACTACAGGCAATTTGGGAATGCTAATTAGCCTACTCTTCTACTTGTCTTTGGACTCTGGAGGGACACCAAGGAGGAACAACCAAGCACGGGGAGAAAATGCACACATACTGTACCTGAGGCTGGAATCGACCTCTCAACCCCGGAGGTGCGAGGCCACAGTGCCACCGACTACTCCATCATACCACCTCATTCAGCAGTACGTTCTGTGTGTGAGGTTACATTCAATAAAACAGATGTACAGTCCAAAACACTAATGCAAGGCTACTGGGCTGCAAAATCACACTGAATAATATTGAAAGCGGTCAGAATTACTGAACGAAGAGGTAATAATTACTAACCCAAAAATCAACTCCTTTTACAAACCGGATTCCAAAAAAGTTGGGACACTAAACAAATTGTGAATAAAAACTGAATGCAATGATGTGGAGAT
>JAOTQY010000052.1:10244998-10257082 GCA_026413445.1 Dolichallabes microphthalmus
CAGAAACATTTTATGTGACAAACATGCAAAAGAATAAGAAATCAGGAGGGGGGCAAATAGTTTTTCACACCACTGTACGTCTATAAGGTTAATTTCCACATGTTAAGCCACCCCCCCCCTACCTCATAGCATGGTAAATTTGAGAAAGCAATGCAATACATGCCTCAATTAGGTCAAAATGAAGAGTTGCTTTCCTCCCCCGGCTGCTCAAACATAACAGTAACGAGGTGGGTTAAGGAAAAACCGCCTACAGGCCACTTTTTTTCCTGGGTGTAAGGAAATGCTACTGTATGTGTGTGTGTGGATTCTGTTCTTGCTATCAAGCACACAAACAATGTTCTCCCCGTTACTGAGCCAATTACTGAGATAAAGTGGACTCTCATGAGTAGGAGATTCTCTTCCTCCATTGCCTCCGCCCCCCAAATCCAAAATGACACAATGAATGTGACAGTTCTGTCAAGCAGGCCATTGGCATATACACAATGCCCAGCAGTGTGGGAGACTAATACTGTAGGTCTTATACAATCACACTGGTCCATTGCTACACAGTGCAACTAAGTTTGTTTTAATGCCATTTTTTATTAACCTAAAAAAAAAAAAAAAAAGGTTCCCAAGGAATAAATAAAATAGATCTTATTTCCAAAGACTATTATTAGGTTTGCTTAATGCTTCATACATGAATATAATTGCACATTTATATATAATTCATTCATTTATTTATTTATTTAAAAAAAATACCCTATAGGTAAATGGTCAGGTGTTTGTTTGTGTATAAGGTAAAAGACTCAGTAAAAGCAATGGGAATCCTGCAGGAGTTTTGGAGCTGATTGGCCATGTCACTTCCTGAGTTCCAGTCAGAGAAGGATGTGACAGTGTGAAGTGATGGACTCAGGGGAAGAATGAGAGAAATAGTGCTACTAAATAAAGTCACAAGTCTTCCCCACTGAGCCTACTATGTGTGTATGTGTGTGAGAGAGACTTTTAGCCCTTTCACATGTCCTTGTCTGAAAGTGTTCACCGTGACAGTATGTTAACTAATGACTAATTGTACCACTCATACCGTACATAAGACTAAAATCCGAATCTTCAGTCTGAAGTTAGCTTAAAAGAGAAAAGCTAAGTAAATTAATTGAATGAATAACATGAAGAGTGAGACAGCACAACAACGTGGCCCTGTGGGCTACACAAAAGAAATTTCAATGCTCTAATCATAGCTGTCAGGGTAGCACTTAAAAATTGTTTAATACAAGGGAATCACTTACATTAGACACCATTTACATGGTTTTACACAGATTTTGAGGATCCGCTAAAGCCGTTCAAGCTAAGAAACAAACTGCCTCATGGATTTTCTTCCATGGTGACGTTGTAAAAGTCTGTACTGTATGTTGATTGTTTATTAATTTTTAAGGCTACAATATATGACACCTTATAACTGTTTATAACAGACATAAAGCTGAAACATAAATTTTATTTGTGTGTGCGCTTGTGTGATAGACCAGTTTCAATGGAGTAAGATCCGAGTCGGACTGTTCATTATTGTTTGCAGACCACTTGACTCCTGACAGAGACAGAAGGCGAGAGAAAGTGAGCTGAGGGCCATTAATCATGTTCTAGGGGCTGCGTTTTAGCAGCAGGGGCAAACTCATCCACATTATCCATTTCCTGTCTGTCCTCCCGCTCCATAGCACAATAATAGAGGCTAGGGGACAATCTGTTGGCCATGCAAAGCCTTACTCCACTGAAGAAAGGTCAATCAGACTGAAAAGTAGACTAGAAAAAACTTTTACTTCAGGCTTAATCAGAGTAATTATTTAAAATACATTTTAGCAGCCATGTTTAAAAAGGTTAATAAATCAATACAATATGTCTCTGCAGGCAGAAGACTAACATAGATTAACATCTCAGAAGCAGATGATAGGTCATTGGCTATGTTTGCTGCTCATCGCTCTGGAAAGTTTCAAAATGCATGCAAATTCATTGATATTTAAAGATCTGAGAGTGCTTATAAAGGTTGTTACTATTGGGCTCTGAATGGCCATGATGAAAGACCAACATGGACTCAGAGTAACGATGAAGCTGGATTTCATCATGAACCCTTGAAACTCCATGGTGATGCCAGTGCCATGAAATCTCATGTCTTACATAATGTTTAATAATTTACCTAAGAGATTTCTGTTGATTGCATCTTGTTTAAGAGACAGCGTAACATAAAATAACCCAATATTTTTAGATGGATTCTAAACCAGTATTACACAATCGTTTTACACATCTGTATGATTTTACCTTTTAATTATTTTTTTACTATTATTAAATTAGACCTCAATACAGTTCTTTGACACACTATACAGAACTTTACAGATGAACAGTCCCATGTAATTCAATTTTTAAACATTAATCTGTTTGAAGTGCACTTTCAATTTTATTGACTAGTTAAAAGACAAAGACATCTGAGAGTTAATTATCTTATTACAAACCAATTAAATCAAAAGCATGTTTCAATTCATGATGATAAATGCAATGCGAATCAAGTCACTTAATTGTAGGTAAGTGGACAACAAAAATGTGTACAAAAGTATCTCACATGAAAGAATGACGCAGTAATATGACTGAGGTACTGTAAAACAAGATGGCTGATATACAGCAATATGTAATCAGCTAGGGAAACATAATCTGTGCTACCTGCAGCACCCAGATGTGGGAGCCCCAGCTGCTGCCCAATTAATTATGTTACTCTTCATACCAATGTGCATACAGGCTGGGACTGACAGCCATTTTCATCCCATGCTGAGCCTAAATATCTAATTGCACAACAGATGTTGCTGCATTTCACACTTTGTTGAACAAATATTTCACAGTGTTGAAAACAGAACGAGACAGGCAGCCAACGTTAAAAATGCGAGATACCTGTAGCCTCATATCTAGACAGAATGGTCACACAGATTCCTTTCTACAGTGAAGTACTGTAGTGTAATATCATTCAACATTTTGAATGATCAGTGACGTTATCCATGGATGATGGTAAGAAGATAATGAAAGCCAAGGAGCTTATACTCAAAAATAGAGCATTCTTTTATACCATTTTGCCAGACTGCCTGGCAGGTCGGTTTAGAAGAAGAATTGTCACTGTCTGACTGACTAACTCAGTGACTGACTGACTGACTGACTGACTGACTGACTGACTGAAGGACATACATAGACGAAGACAGGCAGACAGACAGACATTGAGTCCCATTGTTGAAAACATCCATACACAAGGAGTGTAGCTACACTAAAAAAAATAGCTGTGTTTGGTCAAATTTAAGAGAACATTATGTATATTTTACATAAAATATTAAGACATGATTTTAGTCATTATAAAGTATTTAATTCCCAGAGAAGAATTTATTTTAGATTGAAGGTGATCAATTCACATTTATTAATTCAGTATTAATCAGTGATCCAGTTACTGTATGAAAATGTATGAAAATTTGGGTTGTCAAAACATTGTAGTGCCAGACTCGATTCCCATCTCTGTGTGCATGGAGGTTACATGTTCACCCAGTGTTTGGTGGGTTTCCTCCGGGTACTCCGTTTTCCTCCCACAGTCCAAAGACATGCAGGTTAGGCTAACTGGCATTCCCAAATTGCCCGTAGTGTGTGAATGAGTGTGTGAGTGTGTGTACAGTATGTGTGTGCCCTGTGATGGATTGGCACCCTGTCCAGGGTGTACCCCGCCTCGTGCCCTAAAGTCTCCTGGGATAGGCTCCAGGCCCCCCATAACCCTGAATAAAGGATAAAGTGGTATAGAAGATGAGTGAGTGAGTGTGTGAGTGAGTGAGTGAGTGAGTGAGTAAGAAAGAAAGAATAATGGGATACCTTTTTTAAAAACAAAAAAATTACTTTGATCAATTGATGTTGGACCAACATTGACTATGCAAAGCTGGGATAATCTTGAATTAATCAACCCAGCATAATATTGCACTTATTATGACTTCAAAACAACATTAATTTTAAGCTCCCAATTATTACCTCCTACTGTTAGTATTTAATGTTTGTTGCCACTTTCTTTCAGTGGCCAATGCCCTGGCCATGAGTCAAACCTTGGTTGCAGCAGTGACAACACAGAGTGCCTGCCATTGATCCCTATACACCTTGAATTTACCATCCCATTAAATCAGAAAGCATTCAGAAGAGAAAATCCCACATAATACTGAAGCTCTTTTTTGTGAAACCAGACATTGTGCCGTTTACTGTAGGCGTTGTGCAAACACCATATTACACTAAATGTACTAATGTACTGTAGATACTTAGCAATGCTATATGGAAAACTGCAGTGTTCCTGCACAGTACAGTTGTGATATTCCTAAATAATGAGCAATATCATTCATTTAATTTTCACTTTTCCTTTGATTGTTGCTGGTTATTTAAAAAAAAATCAACAAAGAGACAACATTCCAACAGTCAAAAGATGCAGAAGTGCTTTATGTACAAAATACTGTACATGATCTATACGTGCTGCGTGCAGGAAATTGTTGAGTTTTTTCCATTCTCAAGTATGAATTCTCAGGTCTGAGACTGATAGTATTTGTTTTATGATACTTTCTCTACACTGTGTTAACTTTCCTTAGGGCGTGTTTTCATTCCCATTCTTACCATCCATCCTTCATTCGTTATGAGGCAATAGATTCTATAGTTCAAAACTTCCCCCTTTGGTTTCCCCGAAGTACCAAAGAACAAATGAATAGCTTATGTTATTTGATGTAGGAACAGATGGACATGACACATATGTACTTTGTATTCACTCAGGAAATGAATTAGAACCTACATACCTCTTCGTCCTGTGAATAAACAAGAGAACATTCAGACACTATCATGTGTGTGTTTGTGTTTCTCCCAGGCGGCTACTATGTCCAGTCTGAACGGCAAGCATGCCAAAGGTTAGAGGGCAGATCTACCGGTTCACTCATCATTGATTTTATACCAAACAGAACCACAGCAGTGGGACATTGTTAAAAACAACAACAACAACAACAGACGTTAAGTGACATAAACACTATAAGTGTTGATATTCTGCTGTTTTGAGCAACATTGTGTTGGTGTACAGTAATTCATTTAAAGTTTTCCCAATGTAATTTTATCTAAATCATTCTAAATTTCATGAACAACTTTGTCCCAGTGTTACATTTTGGGTATATGAGGTTCTGAACTCATTACAACTATATGACACCATCAGACTACATTAGGGTTCCTGCTGGATTATAGTATTATTAATAGTGATAGCTGTATGAAAACAAATTGCAATATACTGTAATGTAATGTAACACAATCCATTCACATAGCACCAATGTATCTAATGGTAATGTGCACATAAGTTTGCACATAACCCCTCAGATTTTTATTCACAGGGAATAACATTGGTTATACATTTTGTTGCTAATGACATTTTAAACTTCACAAAATTCTAACGTAACACTCAAGACGTCTGTGTCAAGTTTGATTGTCATGTTCTAGAGTCTCATGATGTGTCTTCATTACTATTATTATTATTATTATTATTATTATTATTAATAAAAGACATACCATTTAATATATACACATACATATACATACACACCCACACACACACATACATATATATATATACCATAAAAGGTTGTATGATATTGGGAGATGGTAATTTGAAACCACCAGCTGGCTGCTATGCATCACGTTAGATTACTAGCTAACTGGAATAATTGCTGTTTGACTTAAAACACGAAATGTTGCAATTGACACAAAATGATGAACTTCAATGAAATGTAAAGTAACATTAGCCTCCTTAGCATTTTAGCTAAGCTAAAGCTAAGTTAGGTAGCTTGTGGTAAATGAAGTGCTGTAAGTATAGGTGCTCTAACTAACAGTTTGCTCTGCCCATTTGACCAGGTATGGATTAACCGGGATTTAACTAAAGTTTTAGGTCCTGCCAAGATGATGATGACCAGAGCTCCATGACTTTAGACTCTAAAACTGATCTTCAGAAAACCTACGGTAATGTCAACAAGAGATTTCCAGGTATTTTATTATAGCCTAGGAGTGCCCCTCAGAAGGAGAAGAAAAAAAACTATTTGTGGTATAATATAAGACATACAATAACAGTTGTGGCATAAATAAGAGTAGCTGTCACAGCATGTGCCAGTGATGGACATGTGCCTAAATCTTTTGTCGCTCCTCACTTACTATGTAGGCTCACAAGGTAGACGGCCTCCCCTTCTGCAGGTGTGCGAATGGGCGGGGCAGTGGAAAAGGTCATCTCACACAAAAGCCGTCTTTCATGATCTTGCCACCCCTTTCCCTCTTTTCCAAATAAAATGATCCTTTTTTTCAGCAAGATCTCGTCTCGTGTCCATGTCTGTGGTGCCACCCATGCATTAATCTTATTCCACTGGTGAAGAATGCTGGCATGGGGGCACCTGGCATGAACCTTGAGGTGAGTCTCCAGCGAGATTGAGGTCTTAATCATGGACAGGCAGTGTCAGCAGCGACCATGAGCTTGGAGCTGAGGAAGGTGCAATGTCACGCCAGTGATGGGTGTGCGCCTAAGTCTTTTGTCACTCCTCACTCACTCAATAGGGTTACTAGATAGGCGGCTTCCCCTTCTGCAGGTGTGGGGCGGGGCCACAGAAAAGGGCATGATCAAAGGGAATAATCTTTAATGGATCTCAGGCTGCCTCCGCGTTATAAAGATGAGCAGGGAGTTTAGCTTGAGGTCCTGGAGGATTAGCTTAGAGTCGGGCGTTGAGGACGGCTGTGAAATGACAGCCAGCTCGAGAGTGGAAGTTCCGCAGAAGCTTGTGCAATCTTTTCACAGCCGTCCTCAACGCGGGTGTCAAGTGGCTGCCTTCGGTTTTATTCCTTTGAAGTCCCTGGGGCTCATGACATCACTCCGCTCTCATGCCACTCTTCAGCATTTACCGTCCAAATCTACTGTATCTATGGAGTCTAAAAAATTGTTGTACCAATTGAGCATTTTAAAATTGGAGTCTATAGGGATCTACTTACTTTTGGAGCCAGTTTCCAGTGGACATTTGAGGAAATGCACAGTTTGGTACTTTCCCATTGGCTTCATTTTTCACAATCAGTGAAAAGTGACCCTTTGGAGCATCATGGCCAAAGAAGGGAACTGGGCAACTATCACCCTGCCTTGTATACATTCATGGTATGCAACTTGGATAAACAAATTCATTGATCTTTATTGCTGGACCATCTGTCAGCCTGACCTAGAAGAGACATGTTTGCTCACTGACTGAGTCATTTGTTGAGACACATATGTCCAAGGTGTCTAGCTAGCCAAATTTCAGGCACAAAACATGAATGCCAGGGGATAATGTAGAAATTGAACCAGACAAACAAAGAAAACATGGAAATGAAATAAGAACTTACACTTGTCACTGGATGCAGCAGTCACTTACTGTAATACATGCCAAATAGTCACTTAATACAGTCCTAAAACAAGAAATGAACCTCAAGCAGAAGCATTAAGTTTAGTGCTTGAGATAGATTTCTGTATATTGTGACCTCTGCTGGAGAGGAGGAGTAATTTCCTCATTATGAATTATTTACAAAGTATGTAAAATTATTTATAATGTTTTGTATAAAATCCATAGTAGAGATGTGGTACAATGTACTTGTAAGAGCACCTTGATACGGTATCTATCATATAAGGTGTTTGAAATATGTTTTTTCATGTTTTCTATGATTTTATGCTGAGCACATCAGCAGCAGGTCAAGTAGCTCAGCATGGGGGAATCAGGGGCACTAAAAGCATTTTCCAGGTGACAGAGTTGAATATACAACAGTTGTTGAATCAGAGACACTTAAACATCATCAACAACTAAAAAAGAGCCAACTTTCCACATGGAAACATAGAAACCCGATCCATGGGGAAAAGTGCATGATGTAAAGAGACATCCATTATAGAGAAAGTACAGTAGATAAAAAGGGGGTGTGGGGGGGGGTGTCACCTGTGTAATCATAGTCTTTATTCTTGCCTAAAAAAGTTTTTCTATGTACAACATCAAGTTTGCAACATTAAAAAAATGTTGCGAAACATTTCAGCTCTGAGCTGTTGTGCTCTCATCTTGCATCATATTTTAAATATTATTCAAGTCTGTCTTAATTTTCTTTCACTATGCTTAACTATAAGGTGACAGACTGTGGGTTGTGCTCGCAGGAAAGTTACAGCTTGGTGTGTCACTTTATTATGCTCGGCTTCATCTGTGTTAGCACATGTTCATGATTCAGAAAAGTCTGTCTATCATATGTGCTTAAGTGTTATTGCACTTGGTAAAAATCGTTGAGCCAGATCACGGCTGAGCTGATGTGCATAATGCAAGAGGTGTGTATGTGTGTGTATGTGGGGGTGTGTGTGTTTGGTTTGAGGGGTGTACCATAGTTGCAGTATTTAAATATGCTGCACTGCTGTGAAGTGCATTATGGTTAAACATGCATACAAATTTTTATAATTTTTTTTTGCTATCTCATAGCCAGCACCAAGCAAGAACATTTAGAAAATCTAAAAATTTTATATGGAAATAACTTTCAATGTCACTAGTGACCCCATGAATCCTGCAGTAAAACCTTTACATTGTTAAAATACGGCTTGTTGTACTGTAGATAGCCAGTAAACATTTAACCCCATTTTACAGGTTCAAAACTTATATTGCTCTTTTTGTTGGCCATGGAATCGATTCCGTCTTTTCTGGTTGTAAACAGCAGAGACGTAATTGGGTGGAGGGCTTTCCCTGTATTCCCACAGCATTCATACAAATGAGCAAACACTGTGAAAACAAAGTTGGAGAGGAAAACAGGTCATTTCCGTGTACTAGACATCTCATTTTACGCCATCATATCAATGTCTTCTGGTGAGATTTGGGTGTGTGGGCTGAGGCACAAATATCAAGAAGAGTGATTGCATTGTCTGTGCTCAGTCCTCCTCCCATGTTCGCTGTTGTTCATGCCATTCAAACAGGCCTCCCCTCCAGTGGCTTGTTCAAGCTTGAAAGTGAAGGAAGGGAACCATGCAAAGCATGTTTTCTCCCTCTTTCCGTCCCCTCTGTAAAGCACCAAGAGAGGGGCGATTAGTGTCTGCTGCCTCTCAGAAAGTTCCAGATCGTGTACCAGGAGACCCAGAATGTTACAAGTGCCTTGACAGCTTGAAGAAGGAGAGAAAAGCTTATGGAAAAAAAAAGGCACATGATGGAAAACACACAAGTATCACAATTCTCCTCAAACCCCACAACCTTAAAAGCTATTTTAAAAATCCCCAAAGGAACCTGTTATTTAGGTTCAAATTTGCATTTAAACTAAATCACCGGAGTTTGATGAAGTGGTCCAACCAAAGTCACTATGACACTGCACAGCGCAGTCCAAAGTAATCTTTGCTTAATTTAAAGTTTTCTCCAGCTACCAAATATTCCAAGTCTCCACCGGCACAAGTGACATCTCAGTCCATTACTCCTTAGCTAGTGACAGCACATTAAAAAGCAGCAGGTGAAAAGATTCAGTGAAAAGTAGAAAAACCAACAAGGACTGGTCAAGCCCCCTTCATGTGCTCTTCCGACTGTTCCTTCATTACAGAGCAAGCCAAGGCTAATTAGCCAGACCCCTTGCCATCTGGTAATTACCCTCAGACGTTATCCCTGAAAAAAAAATTAAAAAGTGATAAAGTGCTTGAGAGATCAGTTATTCTTGCCTCAAAGGCTCCTTGCAACATTATGCTAACAGATGTCAGGCACGGCCAGCACCAGCCTCTTCTGTTGCAGGCAAAGGCCTCCTGGACACTGGCGCTCACAGAGAAATGAAAATTGTGGTGATGTCTAAAATATACTGCCTCCTCAGTTGTGAATTAATTGATTAGTTTATACCGTATAAGGATTAACAGTTGGCTATACTATGTTAAGAAAGAAAAGGGCATAGTAACAAAGATACAACACATATCCCAAATCTGCCGACATAAGTATAAAGCAAAGATCATGGGGTTTGGTTGTGCTGATAGTCCTTTTAAGAGAAATTTCATTCGGCAAGGACCACCTGATGTCCTGCAAATGAGTATTACTCAACCTACCATATGATGTTCCAGAGATGCAGGGTTTCCCAGCAGTCCTGTAGAAGTTATGCCCACACATATACCCCTGTTTGTCAGCCTACGCCTGACATAACATTTACCCAAGCAATTTAACAAGACCAAGTCATTTCCACACACCAGCCCCATCTGTTGCCCTGTACATATGCAATGACGTGTGGTAGTTAAAAGCATTTTGATCACTAAGAAGGGAATCATGAGATGATGCACCATCTTCATGGAAACCAAATGGCATCCATTATATGTGATTAAGCAGCTTGCATGATACCTCTGTTCCAGCAGTGTCAACTAATATCCTTAAAATAGCACAGTAAAGTCTGTGGTGTGATAAAGCAGCAGGTATGATCATGAAGGTGACCTTCTCATTGCAATTTTCACACCTTTAACACATTTACACGAAACCATAGCAGGAAGCTTAACGGATATTATTCTGATGCAAAATCTAGTGTTTTTGTGTTGTGGGTTCACGAGTAAATGTTGGTAATTAAATAATAGTACAGGGTTTCACTGAAACTAAAACGGTATAAACATGAGGCTGGTACTTAAGCCACAATTTATTTCCACCCCAGGCCTAGAGGAGGTAAATGGGAAAATAATGGCGTGCTTGCTTTCGTTTACAAATAAAGCCAAAGGCTAAGATCTGAATCTTCTTTAACTGGAATTTCATCACTTATCTTTCTTGATAAAAGTGTAATCTGTTGATAAATCAGGACAGGCTCAGAAATGATTAGTGGCTTCACATTATTCTCTTTTCTCTTTCACTTTGTCTTCAATAACTATCTGTAAGCTGCTTAAATGTTGCAATAACTGCAGCAGATGCAGGGAGATTTGAGGGTATGTTGCTGTAATGCAGGCAGAAGCTATGTGGAGACATAGATTACCACACTGAAAGTGATATAATCCCTCTTTCAGACCAGCATTATGTCAACATTTTGAAGTGGAAAGAATCACCATGGTGTCAGCACTTGACCTTCAAACCAGGAAAGAAAGAGCAATAATATCTGGATTGTTCCTGAAAAGAGATCTGATCAGATCCGACAAAATGAGGTGCATGGATGCGTTGCTGCATAGCAACTACATGAAATAGTAAAGAGCAGTGTAAAAGTAAAGGGAGACAAAACAAGTAAATAAAGAAAACTTTAAGCTCTAAATGCACTATTTAAGACCTGTAGAAAAATACACTGAAAAAAATGTTAGAGGCTCTCCAGAGGAAAACCGAGACCTAAGTAGTAGGCGGTCAAAGTCTAAGCTTATTAGCCATAAATGGTGTTTTCCACAGGTGAGGTTCAACCCTGCTGAAGAAATCTGCAGTGACGTGTCCACGCTAATGGACCACTGCCCTTTGAGCACAGAGAAGCATCCTGCCTAATTACCCGTATCTAGCAACCAAACAAACTGCAACAAACACATGCCTGCATGAATACATAAGCACCGCTGAACTCAAAAGGAGAAAAGTTCAAGCGCTCATTGTAACCCGCAGAAGTAAAATGCATTAATGGCCTGTAGGTTCATTTAGCATGCCGTGGGCAGTGCTGGGCTTAGTAATTAGTGGCAGTGACCGGTCAACAGTGTGGGGGCCTGTGCAGAGGCAGGTTGATCAAGGTGCCCCTCCCTGACCCCACCCCCCTCCCCTCCCTATTTCGAGAGCTTCACTGCATCCTAAACAGCAGCTTGTGATTAACATTAGGAAAATAAGACAGGGCCACCCTGCTAACATGCAGCACCAAGCTGCTCCCCACTCCTTCTCACAACCCCTAACAAGCACACTTCTCTGCCTCCCTCAGAGACCTACACTGTATCACGCTCAGCAGATAACATCCCAATTAAAGTTCTGTTTTTTAATTATTTTGTTACACATTATCACTTTTCCATGCAAATTTTTACAATTGTGTTCTATAGGCTGAAAAGAGGTAAACACCACTAACAAAGGGAGAAAGCGATGCCTGTCTAAATCCACATCTCTGCATCCTATTAGTATGTATGTG
>JAOTQY010000052.1:10292222-10305785 GCA_026413445.1 Dolichallabes microphthalmus
TTTTATTTTATTTCCCCCCTCTCCTTTGTCTCCTCTTCCTGTATTTTATATTATATGTTTATGTGAAGTTGGGGAACACGGGTCTAAGAAGTTCAGTACAGTAATGATGCCTCATTGTTATCTGTATATGACAATAAAACCTGAAACCTGAAACGTAGAACTTTGATCGTGGAGGAGCGACGTTTCGTCTCACTGTTCACAAACACAGGAATAAAACACAGACAGTAACACGGGGCAGTGAACCAATGTGACATACAAGGATAGTGTGTGTGTGTGTGTGTGTGTCTTCTTACTGCGTTGTTGTATGTCTTATTGAATCTTGTCCTCCAGGACAGCCAGTATCGGTCCATATTCATTGTACAATAACCCTCTGATAGGAGCAGAGTGATAATCAGAATACACACCATTGTCGCTGTAACACACACACACACACACACACACACACACACACACACACACACACACACACACGCAGAGTTACAGCAACAACAGTGATGGCAAAAGAAGTGTCACCATAACGGCCATGTATTACTTCCTTCCTTAAACACTGCAGGAACTGCAGACACGTTCACACTGAGAGAGAACCAACTCGTTATGAAGATTATCATCACAGTTACTGACGACTGAGTCCATTTATGTGAATCCTGCAGCATAAATATAAATATAAAAACATTAACATCAATGAAGCCAAGTCTCCGGAAAGCAGATAGACCTGAGGAGGGTGAGGACACATGAAGCATGTGCATCCCTGGTCAGAGCTTCAGAGCCTCATGGAGCACCTGGCCGTGGTCTTCATAGACATCTTTACCCTGCACTCGGCTCAGGCGGCCACGCCCTTCATCCTGCCACTCGATGGCGTTCACCCGGTCGCAGTCACCTGACTCATCTCCTCTGAAGGGCAGGTCCTCACCTCACCTCGTCTTCTTAACCCCTTGGCCTCAATAAGTCTTTATACATATTTTTTTTTTTGGAACTTCTTTGAAGTCTTCATAAGTTGAAATTGTAAATTTCACACGAGCTGTTAATCACACTCACGCTCTCGTTCACATCGACGGAGCTGTTGTTGAGCAGGTGCCCAGCTTTAAGTTCCTCAGACCTGGACTCTGAACCGTTCGTTTCTGATCAGGAGCTCGCAACAGTGTCTGTAGTTTCTGAGAAGACTTCAAAAGTCCAGGATTCTGGAGAACTTTTACAATGCCTGAAGCACTCGGCTACCCCTGACCCAAAACAGTTTATCTTTGTTATTTTTTATTATTAATGTCAATATACAGGATCTACAGCAGTAACTATATTAATGTACAAACTGTGATTGTGCCCTGGTTAATGAGGACCATAAAGCCCTTCAGGGGGGCTGAAAACTGCACAACAGATCATTAACTCCCAGCTACGAGCTCCTCTCAATTCAGTCATGGACTGTTCACTCTCCTAATCAATAATAATAGTAATAATAATAATAATAATAGTAATAATAATAATAATAATAATAATAATAATGATATAACAATAAGCAACAATGCTTTGCATGATCCTTTCTGTTATATAAAACCAACCATCTTGTACCAATTTCACTCACTCACTCTTAGTCCTGCATACAGGGTTGCAGGAGGCTTGGAGTCTATCCCAGGAATCATAGGACACGAGGCAGGAAACACCCTGGACAGGGTGCCAATACATTGTGGGGCACACACGAACATACACTCATTCTCACACTACGAGCAATTTGGGAACATCAATTTACCTAATTTGCATGTTTTTGGACTGTAGTAGGAAACTGGAGCACATAGAGGAAACCCACCAAGCACAAGGAGAACATGAAAGAATCAATCCTGGCCAGGAATCACACCCGGACCCTGGAGGTGCAAGGTGACCATACTTAACACTAAGCCTGTCCCAATGTCACCTACCTTCATTTAAAAAAAAGTTTGTTTAGTCCCTTACAGATGGTGGATATTTATGCATATAATGTAACAGTAAACTCATTATTCCAAAGCCATTAGTAGCAGCCAATATACGGTATGTGTGCCGTCAAAGCCTTTTTCCCTCTTTCTCTGCAGCATCTCTCTGCTTTTTCTCCACTGTTGTCTAGGCTACAAGTGTCTCTAAGAGGTAGCATAGCTAGAAACTTCCAGACCTTCTTAATGGCAAGCCCACCCTTGCCTAAATCGTACATAAGCGAACATTGACTACCTAATTTCACCAGAAACTAATCCTTGAAGGCATTTGGTCTAATATGAAACCCTGCTCTGTAAAAGTTGCTATTAATGTTAAGGTTGTTGTTCTTTCAGCTTCCTACAGGTAGGCTCAAATTTAACATGGCACTAGTTTTACACTGTATGCTCTTCCTGACGCAGCCCTCCCATTTCCATCCATCCGTCTTTAGATTAAGGTGTTCTTGCTCTGTGATCGAACCATGGCAGTTTAGTAGTCCTGGCATTTGAACACCACCTTCTTATCTGCTATTCAAAGCCTTAACCATGACACAGCCACAAATCACTTAACTACCATTCGATATGATAGATATTAAGAAATTAGAGTATTTTAGTGTACATATTTTACCCAGTTTGCAAATAAATATGTAAAATACAGTAAAATGTACATTACATATTAGGGTTTACTTACATACAGTATAAGTCAAGTCAGGACCAAGACAGAAAGCAGGTAATGTCCAAGGCCACCTGGGGAAGAGTTAATGTTGACCAACTACTTTCTTACTCATTCACTCAATGTCTCACTTTTGGAAACGACAGAGCAGCCAGTTCGACTGGAGCTGTAAGTATTCTCTCCCGTAACAAGTGCGCCCATCACTGAAAACTTGGCAGAGAGGATGGATGGAAGCGTGCTGAGAGTTTATGGGAGATGACAGCTTCTGCTAAATAAAAGCACACATGCACACAGACCGTGGACATGGTAGAGGACATGAGGTTCCTGCTCTTCTCGACTTAATGCAGATAGAAACAACCTGAACAGAACTTTTATAACTATCATTACTATTCAGCTGCAGTTGCACAAAGAGGTGACACAGGGTGCCTTTGTATGGGCGCTTTAAATACGCAAGATCTTAAGAGCATTTGATTGGATAATTACTACAGTGATTAATATGTTTCAGCTGGTATCATTTCTTTTAATCCTAACTGATCCAGTGTGTAGCTTCTCATAATTTACACATCTAGGTCAGGTAGAAAAAGATGCTACTGTTTTTCAGAAGGGTTAAATTATTGACTTGCTTAAAACAAAGAAAACAACTAAGGAGACTGTTGAAATTACTGGAATTGGGTTAAAAAGCATTTCCAATCCATGATTAAAATATGGAAGAATAATGCTGAACGACTAACTTCGCAGAAGAAACGTGGTGAGAGAAAATATGAGTGACCACGATCAAAGATCACTTAACAACAGTAGAAATCACAGGATGTTTACTAAAGTAAAAGTAAATTTCCACATTTCCACAGACACAAACTGATAAGAACAGGATCTGGACTAAACAGCTGTGACCATGAGAAAACCACTTTTAAGGAGACTAATTGGAAAAAACGATTGCACTTTGGAGCAATGGAAAGAAGAATGAGTCCAGATTGACCCTATTTTCAAAAGCAATGAATGTAACAGAGAAATAAGGAAGGTGAATAAAATGATGCACTCATTGTGGACACTGTACAAGACTCTGGAGGCAGTGTTATGATCTGGGTTTGCTTCAATTGGTCAGGTGTAGCTTCAGCAACGTTATGTGGCAATAAAAAAAAGTCAGCTGCCGACCTGATTTTACTAAATGATCAGGTTATCACATCTATGCATTTTTTCTCTCTCCTGAGCAAACAGACAACAATGTCAAGATTCACAAGGCTCGGATTCTGAAAGAGTGGTTTTAAATGGAATCATTTTCACACATGAAGTGTGTGCTGAACTTTAATCTCAATTAAAGTCTTATGGATGTGCTAGAGTGGACTTTATGGTGTGGTTAGACTCTCCCGTCATCATTACAAGATCTGAGACTAAATTAATGCAATACTAGATAGAAATAAATGTTGTGATGTTGCAAACAATGCCACAGCAAATGTGCACCATAATTAAAGGTAATGGTCCAACAAAAATATTGTAGCGCATTAAAAACTTTTTGTTTTGGGATCACAATATGTAATATTCTCACTTTTTAGTAGCAAGTAACCTGCTGTTGTAATTATTGCTAAAGTATATTTTTAAATATTTAGAGGTATATACTGTAGAAGGAGAGGTGAGCAATATATCATGATACCTACTGAGATCATAAATACACAATTATTGCAACAGGAAATTTGCTGATGTTTTGATAATAATATGCAACATATAATATTAGACTTGTGTTATAACAAACTATATGTTTAAAGAACTTTAAATTTAAATTATTATGGATTCATTGTTGCAACAGACTGCCATTATTTACGAAAGAATACACTTAAACAGTGAGCACAGACAGAGTAACAGTGTAACCTGCTTATTTATTGTTTCCCTCCCTGTAATGAGTGTCGTTATCACACAAATGCAATTCTGTGCAGATTTAAATTGCTGTAGGTTTAAATAGAGTCCACAGTGTACAGAAGGTGCATTGTGTGATTTGAATGAGAAGCTCTTGTCCTGATGTTACACACACAAGGGGAGTTCAAGCCAAACTTTTCCCAAAACCATGATTGGACTGCATGCTTTACATCTTAAATGCTAGCCTCCCGGGAACTCCTTTAATGGCCCAAACATGTGGTCTGGTCTGTATGGGGATGTGGAAATAACTCCCAGTTTCTGAAATGTGTGAATGGTATTTGTGAATGATTGTGTGCACAGTTGCCAAAGACAGACGTGTCTCCTCCACAAGTTGGCGGCAAGTTAGCTGTCGATCAGCCGTTACACTTGCAGAATGTTCATGGGTGTGACTGCAGCAGGCTCTGAGTCCTCAGTCAGGATCATTATTCATAGACATATGGTCTTCTGTAAAATGTTTGCACCATTCAAATGTTTCACTGCAGCTTAGAGTCTCATCACCGTACTTTTTTTTTTTTTTACTTCTTCTGTAAATGTAAATTGGTTTTATGCCTTGATTCACAAGAAATTTCATCACAAACGCCCATTGTCTATGTGTGAGTATGTATATGTGTATATATATATATATATATATGTGTGTGTATGTATGGATATAGATAGATTAACAAAGATTTAATCCTGTGTGTGTTGTATGTGTAATCAGTAACTATGGTTACAAAATAAAATTATGCTTCCATCTAGTTGCTGCTATTATTAGAAAGAGAAAAAAAATAAGCATTTGAATTTGTAGGAAAAGCTGCTTGTGCGAGTAAACTGAGAGAAGATTCTCAATCCCTGCTGAACATAGCGGCTCGTTCACCGGTTAATACAAGTTCACCCATTTTCTACTCTCCTCCCGCTAGCCTTTTTTTTATTCAATCTCCCTATCTTCCCGCAGCAGCCCTCTGAAATACTCACCATGGCCGCACGACAGATCAGCCTGGCGCGAAAGCCATAGCCCCCATCCTTATTACAGAGGCTTGCACCGTGCTCTAATCACCACCACCAGACCCAGCAGAGAGAGAGAGGGAGAGAGGGAGAGCGAAAGAGAGCATGGGGAAAGAGGGAAAGCGTTATAGATCGTTAAGAGCTAGGGTCTGAAGCGGTGCCTCAGAAGCAGTTGCAGCGCTAACCAGCTTTTCCACTCGTTTTGGTGGATCGGGGCAACACAAGAGAGACCCTCAAGGGGCTAAAGTCACCCTGCACCCCCAGCTGACACTCACTGGTAGTCTGTGCTCTCCCAGGACCGGTGGTATCCCAAAAACATACACACATGGGTGGACATACACAAAATCCAACATCAAACAGACTGTGGATAAAGCCAGGCTTTCCCCCAGTCAGTGCGCTTTTTATTTCAGCCTCTGCAAGAAGAAGGGAGGAAATCGTTGGCTAAGCTGCCTTTTGTCAGTGTGCTGCATAGGGACCAGTCTCTCATCTTTCTTTCCTGCTCCACCTTAAAGCTTGTTTTTTGGGGGGAAATTGTCAGCAAGTCCAACCAGTATACACTAACCGAACACATATCCTTTTTTTTCTTCTTTTTTGTTGCTTATCGCACATTTGTTGCTTGTTGCTTATAGCACATCATATATTTGACCTTTTGAACTCTAGAATTTTAGAACTCTAGAAATAGACATGATTGAGAGAAGCTCTTTCAGTAGGACAGCAATGATGATTTTCTATAAACTTAACTTAACAGTAACAAAATACTGTCGCTGAGAGGCTCAGATTGAACTGCTCTGGGCTTGCCATTCGCATGTGCTTAGCTCTGCGTTGCAAAGAGATGTAAATGCCTACAGCACTTTAAGTTTTCTTAGTGGACATATACTGTAACTTTATTGTGCTTATTTTTACATATAAAAAGTAAAAGAATGAAACATAGGTTTCCTGGCAACATGTTTCAAAGTGGTGCAAAAGGTAATCTTGCTGCCTCATAATCTCAGGGTTCCTGGTTTGATCCTGAGCTCAGGTTACTGTCTGTGTGGAGTCTTACATGTTCTCATTGTGTATGTGCGGGTTTCCTGCAGTTTCCCCTGACCTCCCGAAAATACCGGTAGGAGGATATGCTACTTAAATATTGTTCCTATAGACTGTGGGAATGTGTGTGTGTGTGTGTGTGTGTGTGTGCGTGTGTGTGTGTGTGTGTGTCTGTGTGTGTGTTTGTGTGTGTGTGTGTGTGTGTGTGTGTGTGTGTGTTTGTGTGTGTGTGTGTGTGTGTGTAGTCAGTTTTCTCAGGATTCCCTTCAACCCTGACCAGGATAAAGTGATTAAAGATAAGATGATACAGTTAATAAGTAAGTGAACAACTGCTGTTTTGCTGCAAACATGTCGAATGCACATGATGAATATATATATATATATATTCGGTAAGAGAATAATGAGTGTATATACAGTATATATATATTCGGTAAGAGAATAATGCACAAAATAGTTTTAGAGCAGACAACAACTAACAAACGCTCTTGTTCAGTTTATTGAAAAATCATCATGTTTTTTAATATTAGTCTATATTTTCGAATAATACTCCCCATGTGAGTGTGTTGTGGATGCTGCTGTAGTTATGGCATTCTAGATCTGTGAGTGATTAAGAGTCTGGTCGTAGTGCTGCTCAAAAATACACACAGCATGGCAATTCATGATATGTGGATGACTCACTGTTCCTGAGCCCACAGAACAATCATCACTTCAAAGACATAAACCTTGGGCCTTACTTATGTACTGCATCAGGGAAAAGATAGGAAGTCATCAAAGGATTCAACAAACAGTATTCAAGACTTTTGTACGGTGCGGCACTGACACATTCCTCACTATTTACCTAGCCACATTTTATATTTAGCTCGCTGTCACGACACAGCACATGCAAGTGCCACAGCACCGCACAGCTCATGGAAGCACCTGAATGCACCTGCAGAGTCATGAGTAATCATAAGTGCAGATACTCAATAGAGGAACAAGCAATATTCCGTGTGAAATGAATGCAAATACAAAGATAAAGCTCTAGTCTGCATGAAATGTTTTTAAAATTGCAGTTAGAATCAGTAAGTGAAAATATAACAATCCATCAACTGGAATTATAATCTTCATGCTTTTTTTGTTAATACAAAACTTGTCTTACTAATCACCTGAAAAGGATTTTTAGTTATGTTTATCCTCGCTTTGCCTTATGCAAACTGTTTCAGTGTGTGTGTGTGTGTGTGTGTGTGTGTGTGTGTGTGTATTGGGGAGGTGTGGGGGGTAGTAGATCTGAGTGTGACAGATTTATTACTCTGTGCTCCAGTCGAATGAGAGCCAGCAATAAATAAGGTGTGAGAGGAGAAAGCTCTCCATTGAACATAATCAAGTAGATCCTTTAGACTCGCATCCGTCACTCTTGTGGGTTCAGTGACAACAGGGGGTCCAAGGTGAGGTGAGAGTACGTCCCTTTATTCCTGAGCTAATGTGCCCTACTGTGAAAGAATACATAAAATATAAAACTACCAGCACCTATAGTAATCAAGGCAAATTTTTTTTAAGTCATGACTGAATTACTGAGATTTTGATTATCAGGCTTGCTACTTTAAATGACCAACAAGTGCCCATATTCTTTTATGCAACACTTTAAAGAGATCTGTTCTTAGTGAGGCATTACTATAACAATTCCCACTTTATAAGTGGATGGGTAAATTATACCTTAATGCCACAGAAGCAGGAATTCTGACACAGTTTTCCGTACTAGCTACGGTCTCAGTCTCAAACTCTGTTCCCATTTTCGTCAGTGAGAGATGAGAAATGCAAAATATCTAAAATAGACAAAGGCATACAAGAACCACTTTGAAAAAGGTATACTACTATAATAAAAATAACTTTATAGACATAGGTGATAAACATCGGTGTATGGAAGTTTATTATAATACTGCTCAAGTTGATTAATTGCAAATTATTTATGGCAAAGCAGCTGTGCTAAATATCCACAGAACATAGAATGTAATCTCTAATATATTTTCTATAAAGGTGTAATACATTATCTCGCTCTCTTCCTCCCCCTCTGTGTGTGTGTGTGCGTGTCTGTGTGTGTGTGTGTGTGTGTGTGTGTGTGTCTATATATATATATATATAGAAATATATATATACTGTGCTGCATGTGTGTGTGTGTGTGTGTGTGTGTATGTGTGTGTGTGAGGCTGTGTGTGTCTAAAGCTTATAGAAACATGTTTCAGATATGCACATCACAATTACCTAATAGGCAACATTAAGTTGTGTACATACACTATGTACTTGTAAGTATTGTACTGTATATTAGGTTTGCTAACAGAAATTACAATTCTTCATTTTTATATTATTTTTGGTGCTCTTCAAATGGCTTTCTAAGCCATTTATTCTCTGTGGTTGCATAGGACAGAATAAAATTCTCTGACCATATACTTCAATCATTTTGTGCTGTCTTTTATTTGCCATGTGTGTCACAGCAGGATATTGACATCACATTGAGAAATGGTATCATCACCAGTCAGAAGACTCTAATAGTATCATGATGCACAGAACACAAACTGAGGCACAGGAGCAAAATGGCTCACTTCAGCACAGCATGATGCTTTGCAACATACAGTATTGCAGCTTGCTCATAGTGTGTTCACATTTACTTTGTTACTAGACTTGGCCTTTTATTAATGTTTTAGTTTTTTCTTTTAAGCGAACATTTTTTAAGCGCTTAAACTATAAATTATCAGTTTTTCTGACAGAGGTGACGACATTAAACTGCATGTACTGTATGGGTATTATTTGCCAAAAAAAAAAAAAGCAATGCTTAATCTGTCTGCAAATAGTCAGTAAAAATAAAAAGGTGGCACAATTTTGAGTACAATCATCAACAAATAAAGCACACGCTTCACACAACCTACATGCTCCCTTTTTAGCCAAATCATCCACGTTCCACTGGCATGAACAAGCATGCAGGTCAGTGACTAGAGAGAACTAAACCAGTACTAACCCAATACCTAGAAATGCAATAATCATATGCTCAGGTGTGTTTAGTGAATTATTTGTTAAAACATCTGGTTGCTGGCTGACTATATAGACACTGAGTAAACGGTACAGTGTTGCTGTTTTAGTTGTCATGCTTCACTGCTCGAGCAGATAGACACAAGTAAACTGGAAGTAAGTCCCTGTTTCTGTCTGTCTCGCCGAATCGTTCTCCTTTTATCCTGACAGACTAGTATTCAATGTTTATGAACCACATGTGATTATATACCAATGAACCCCATCAAACATTCAAGTTATACAGAATTCCCTAAAAATAAATAAATAAATAACCTATGTGGCAAGTTTTATTTAGCAGAAAGCAAAGAACACTACGAAACATCCTGAAGGTGCCCACTGAAAGTGTACCACCACATTCATTCATCTTTCTTTAACCCAAACTGTAAAACATGCCTAATAAACCTTGAAATTGTTATGATATTCAGTTCTATTTCTGACATTCGCTGCCTCTCTCCACACACTCTATAATGTATATTTGAAAAGCTTGGGCACAGCGCTGACAGCATGACAGATAAATGCGCCGTTTCAAGTAAGGGAAGAGAGCGTGGTGTACTTTTGAATATCACATAAGAGAAGGTACTGTATGACAGTGAATCTCTGGAGGAAGTTTCTTAGCAGGTGGCTGCAATGTAAAACCAGGGCATCTTTAACAAAAAAATCTGGAAATCAAATCAACTTGCCAGCGGATATTTGTTTCGCCCAAATGTAAATACCATGCTGCTGGCATGCTGCTGAGCTAAAGAGTGAGACGTCGGTGATTTTTTATTTTTATTTTACTCTTCTTTCATAATGCTCACAAAGAAGTACTTTCCCAGAGCAAGAACACAGCAAGAAAGCAAGGCAAAAATTATAGGATATTTGCAAAAGCAAAGAATAGTGTGTGCCATTCAGTCTCTTATATATTGCAAACCTCGTGCAAGTATGAGTTGTTGTGTGTTGGTGTATGAAAGCAGGTGTGTGTGTGTGTGTGTGTGTGTGTGTGGGAGGCGACAGAGAGACTTGTATACTCACAGTTTGAGCTGTCAGGTCACTTGGGTCCAGCGCTGGATCAGGGGCTCATCCTCTCACAGCTTATCCCACCGCAGGACACAAAGACAGAGAGAAAGAGTGAGTGAGAGCGGGAGAAAGAAGGAGAGAGGTTTTTTCTTTCTTTCTTCCTTTCCAGATCTACACGCTTGTACAAGTACAAGGAAGAGAGAGACACAGAGTGTAAGACAGACAGAGAGAGAGAGAGTGGGATGGGTCTGCAATGCGATCGGTCCTGGAAGAAAGCAGCGAGCATTAGAATGAGTGCTGCTGATTCTTTGGCGTGCTGTGCGTGTCTTCACACATATCTGTGAGCACAGTGCGGTCAGCTACACGCGCCTGCAGTGTGTGTATACACACACGCACACACATACACACTCACAAGGGGGCGGTGGGGGGTAGTGCCTAGGCATTCACTCACTGGCTGTGCCTTACCCTGTGAGAAACATCATAGAGGGAATGCACGAGAGAGAGAGGGAGGAGGAGGGACAGAAAAAAAAGAGCGGGGAAGGAGGAGGAGAGAGCGCGCGCGGAGGAGGAAAGGATGCGCTGACAGTTTCACGCGAGCTCTTCGCTTGTTCTGGCCGCTAACGCAGGCTGACAGATACTGAACGGCAGAAGCAAAAGGCATCGTATACACCACCTCCTTTTCTATATCTCCCTCTTGCTGTGAATCTTGCCCGCCATAAACATAGTCGCTCTCCTTTCACATGAGCCACATTTGCAGCTTTCGAGTTACAGCGAAAACACAAGAATGTGAGACCGCTGAGAAAAACTCAGTAAGCGGCACGAAGATGCACGTGATGTGTGAGGAGATGTGATGTGAGGTGCACAGCACGCACCAACAGAAATCTCTTTCTTTACACTTTCAGTGCAACAGTACAGTATACAGTACATGCAGTACATGTGACTCTGCTGTGGAGTCAGCCCTCGAATGACAAAGATAATAGGAATGCATGCAGGCCTCAAACTAGAGTATACACAACACTTCACTGATTAGAATTGGGTGCAATTAGGACACATATTAGACTTTTGATTATTGGCATCATTCATATATTTTCTTTCTGCAACTGTTTTCTCTTGGTCAGGGTTGCGGTGTATCCACAGCCTACAGCCTGGTAAAACAGGGCAAAGTGGGGACATGCCAAGATGTATGTGGAATGTCTGTCCATAAGACAGACATTAACACCTAGGGCAATTTACTGGTATGTCTTGTGTTATTTGACTGTTATACTATATGGCTGTGTCACCTGACAACTTAAGTATCCTTCAAGTATGATTGGAACCAGTGTATCCTTTCCTCTACTCTTCCATCGGAGATATCGAAGGGATCCCTGTTGAGCATCTCTCAACCAGGAATGCATACAGCAAGGAATGTCATCATCAGCATCAGAATAATTACCTTAGCATTCACTATTACTATGTGCATACTAATGTGTATGCATTTTTTTTTCTTTTTCTACAGTGTAGCCTGTTTAGATGGTGGACAGGCAGTAAAATCCCTTAGGACTCGTCTCACTCCCTCCCTAATTAAATTCTACCTCGTTATCCTGCATGGGAGGCAGAAAGACACAGCGCGTCTAAATCCAATCACATCAAATCAGATCTTTGTTTGCTTTTTTTTCTTGTCCTGGCATGCTAGTTTTTTTTTAAGTATCCCTCTGCTTCCTAAAATCCAGAGTATCAACTTGGAGGAACTGAAATAAGAAGCCTTAAAGGCTCTTGAGCGTGGTATCCAGCCAAGCTGAACAGCAGTCTACATTACTGACAATCAGTCCATTCCAGACTCACATTAACATGAAAATGTACTCCAAAGTGATGCTGTTTAAGCACTTACACACAGGCATGGACACACACACACATATATATACATAAACATTCCAGACAGTCATTTAGCACATCTGCTGCATGGATCCCTTGCGGTAAGCCATCATATTCAGTTAGCACTGTGGGCCTGAAGTGAGACCCAGAGCAGCTTTCTGCCTTGCCTTATCTGGTGCTTTCTCCACTCAATGCTGCCCTTCTGCCAACCCCACCGCTGGCACTCAGCACCCCATTAACAGGTCTGAGAAGGTGCAGTCGCCTTCTGCCGTTCAGCTCCACAAAGAATAGAAATAGCCACCATCACTGCACGAATAATGGCAATAATAGCAGGCTTCAACTCCTATGTTTGCTAATTGGCTTGTCTGCTCACAGTCTTCACTCTAAGGGTCATGGGATTTTGTGGGTGGCATCTGTAAATAGCTAATCAACTCCCCAGGCATTTGCTTCACTTCAGAAATTATTTCTCTTGAATTCGTAAATAATGGGTGGGGGTTGGGATGTTTGGTTGAGGGAAGGGAGCGGGAGGTGGGTAACGTCTACACTAACAGGCCTACACTAACTGCCAGAGACAACAGAGGCAGAAATAAATAATGAAGCCGCGATTGTTATTCCTATGCAGCCGACAGAAGTCGTTTGAAGTGCAGACTCGCCTTCATCTTGCCGTGCCTGAAAAACAAAAAAAAAGCATGGCGAGGCCAGACGCAATGAAGATGTCTTTGACGCTTTTGGAGAATGACTAACAAGTCTGTAGGGGTGGTGTGTGTAGAAGTAGCTGGCATAACTGCTGATCTGCTTAAGCTGCCTAAAGTGAGCAAGGCCAGGAGCAGGGCACCAAAGACATGCTGTGTCCGTCTTATGTTGGCTTTGTATATACACACACACAAATGCGCCAACACACACAGACACACACACGCACACACACTGGCTGGGCAGGCATAAGACTGGTCACTCAGTCATCCACAAAAATCAGCAAAGAAGAAAGAAAACAAACATCAAGGAAAGTGACTCTCTGAGAACACATGGTATTGTATAAATATATCAAATATTTAACATATATTTATTATTTTTATTTGGAAAAAAAATCTCTGCAATCACATTTAAAAGTAAATAATGAAAAAAAAAAAAAAAAACTCTCAGGCACATTTAAAAAAATTT
>JAOTQY010000052.1:10326624-10336978 GCA_026413445.1 Dolichallabes microphthalmus
TTGGGCAAACTCCCATGCACCCTCCAGGACCCTGCCAAGGGTGTAGAGCTGGTCCACTGTTCCGCGACCCGGACGAAAACCACATTGCTCCTCCTGAAGTCCCATGTAGATCATGACAAAAAAAAGCAGTCAACTTATGGCACCTTACATTTCCTTTAATATTGCTGTACATTTTGAATAATGCTTTATTTTTACACTACACCATAGACCTCCTAGTGACAATCAGTGTACCGGCTATAAAATGGCAATAACCTACTGTATCACTCAATCATCAGCAATCATAAACTGGTTAAAATGCTATTATTTAATCTATATACTGTACAAATGTCATCCATAATGCTGGAACTGTCCTAAACTTCTTTAATTTTTTGATATTTTTTGTTGATGATGTTTATTAGATAACCTATAAACTAACAGCTTTTGTTTCCAATTTATTTGATTAATCCAGTTTATATTGGTTGAGTAAAGATGTATTGAGAAAATATGTATCTATAGCAATATCTACTCCAGCCCATGTGTAACATGGTGATACATTTTATAACATTTTTGGATTTTTTTTTTTTTTTTAATTGGTCTTGTTTAAGAATTAGTTAATATGGTGATTTAATGACATGAGCTTTCAAGGTTTTGGGTTGTATGGAACCTTGTGCAAACATTAAAAACAATGAGTATAAAACAAAAACAATCACTTCACAGTGGTTTAGTGAAATATCTTGGAATCTTCTTTGGTGCCTACCATCTTCAAACATTTCATGATGCTGAATGATTAAATCCTGCCTCACTTTCTACATGCTACAGAGTTCACTTCATGAGAATAAGCAAAGTACAGTCCTTCCAGCAGTGAGACTGAAACCAGGTCTCTGATTTTGGACTTAAATGACATTAGACTAATGCAAAAGGTCCAGTGTTCCTTCTATAGCAGAAACAAAATTGAATAATACCACATCTGTATTGTAATGTGATCCTTATTATAAACTAACATGTAATATAAAATATTATTTAATCCTACATAATATCCTACAAAACCCAGATAACAAAATGTTGAGGAGACCTATATGAGAAATCTCAAATCTATATGAGAGAACAACAATCTTGTACTAACCTCTGAAACAGATGGTTCAACAGGTTGTATGCGGCAAATATAGATAATCACTTTGCAGCCCCCAGTGACATCAAACTCTCAGTCGCTTTATGTGAAGATGCTTTTGATTCATGATCATTTGTCTTATTGAATGCCGTTGCTTTTGAAAGGTAACTCTGATAAGACTTCTTGCTTGGGACATGCACCACATCTATCACTGTCAAAAAGACAGAGCTCCTCACAGTGGATGGGTCAGTGTTAAACTGCAGCATGGTACAACAAAGGAAAGGATGTCCTAGGGTTGCTAAGAGATCCTAGCTTGTCTGTCAAAAGGTGGGTATAAAAACAGTACACCTTTCACAACTTGATCCTTAACACATTATTAACACAAAACACTTCAGAAAGTGTTTCATATTGTTGCAGGTTGATCCCTCCCTCATTCTTTTAATTATAGGCTTGATGTTTTAATCCAATTTTTTTTAGGTACTTTTAGTACCTTCCTTAACTTCTGTCAAAGTAGGAGAAACTCATTTAATAGAATTTACCTTCATACTCATACTGTAGCATTAGCAATTTGCTATGTGCAGCTTTTGTTTTTAGGTGGCATAAGTCATGAAGAATTTAAAAACCAGAACGCAAGTGCCTTTCACAGGAAGTTAGATGCAAATATATTATACAAAAGAAACAGTTAATTGAAAAAATATTGCATAATTGAGCAAGGCATATATTGAGATTATATCAAATCAATATCAAAACAAAGTATTTTATTTTCTTAAATATAATTCCATATGCGGTAAAATAGCCACAACAACTGAAACTAGACCATACTGGTTGATTATTTATACTGATCTTTTTAACTAACAAAATGAAATCTTGTGAATTTATATGCACATTAATTTACAAGCACTAACTCTTTCCAAATGTTTACCTGCTCAATGAAACAAATAAATCATTCTCATATTTGCATTCGTGGCAAAATAAATATTCCATTTTGATTCAATAAATTGTTGCTAGCTCTTTTTTTCTCTCTCTCTCTTACAGAGGGGTTTATGAATGTTAACTAAAATTCACCAGTCACTGATAAATTCAATCATGGAATGCTCTTTTAGCCAAATTTAACATATTGGGGGAAAATTCTTTCAGTGCCTTGTAGCAAAACACTGTTATGATATGTCATAATAAGAATATGAAGAATGCAGTTTCTGACTAGCAAGACATAAGCACACAGACCCAACAGTCACATACGTATCACACTAATTACAGGCTGCTGGAGAGGAATGCATATCTTTTTAAATATTTCATAGAGTCACCCAATTTAGTCAAGAGCATTTCAATGTACCTTCTGAATACTAACAAGAAAGCCATGATATTCCTCCAGTCCCAGGATTGTTCTTTAGGAACTGTGTTACAAATATTTCTGGCAGCTTGAGACAATGATGATTTCCCTATGCCATTTTTTTACAGGGAAAAAAAACTAAAGTGTAATTCTGCAATAGTTATTTTGTACCATTCTGTGAGAAATTTTGCTATATTGAGTGTGTCTGAAGCATGTGTTGCATCAAGTGCATATAATAATAGGTGATTCAGAATGCAGAGGAAGCATGACAATAGTCAGATATGTCAAACCTTACAGAAAAAAATAAACCTTACAGAAAACATATTTGTGCTCTTACAACTCACAACATTTAGAACATTAAAAATAGAATTCTTTCCAATTTTGAAGAGCATTTATTTGTATGTACAAACTTTTTTTTAATACTAAGGTACGTCTTGTAAATTCCGGAAAATAATAAAATCTAGCTAGCAACATAGAAACAAGTTTTTTAAACTTGGCACCTCATTTAGACTTTACAATTCAGTTATTCTAAGTTATATAAAACATCATTATTTGTGTCCAGCATGTCACATATCCTATGTGGAATATTTATAGAACTACATTCATAGTTATGGAAGCTGAAAGACATATTTCAGTTTGCCTTGAAGAAAACCGAAGATAATATAAAAGCAGACACAATGATCACTGCTGTCCTGTGAATCTGGTTTTACGTTTGGTGAATAGAAAAAGCCATCAGCTTTGCTTCAAAGCCACACAAGAGAAAATCAATCACAGGTGCCTGAAGTGCTTCAACTTGGGGTGCTTTTCCACTGAACAAATGTCTCTTGAGCGTATACATGAAAGATGCATAATGCCCCACACTGAAGCTCATTTATTTGAAGGCCAGACATTCAAAAAACAGCAACAGCATGATAGATGTCAGTTTATATTGACTGAATCATTTTTAAAGGACTTCTTATGAAAAAAATGACCCTGAGTAGGTTATCAAGAATGAAATATAAATATGTCTGTATATATAAATAGTATATTATCATTTATTATATGACTCTCTTAGACAGACTCTCTCGAAACTACACAACAGTTTTCTGGAACAGTAAAATTCACTTCTGGTCGTGAAGCATTTATAAACAAATTGTATCTTGGATGCTTAAAAGAAAAGGTACTAACGATAAAGTCCCATTCTTCACTTCAATTGGAAGTTTGGAAGAACAATAATAAAACAAAGCCAAGAGATTGCTTTTCTATCTAAATTAAATAAATAAATAAAATAAGTGACCCTTGAAGGTTAGCAGACAAACAGAGCTTAAACAGAGGACAGATTCCCATTGGACCTTTCAGAAACTTTTCAAATTGGAGTGCAGGACTGCTCTGACATGCTGCTCCATCCCAATGATGGCCAAAGTGTCCATTATTGGTGGCCTGCTTGCTAAATGATAAGGGGGCAGATGCCCTCTGTGATCTAATGAGCTGGTGTCACAGTTAAAAAGTCTAGTGTGGCTGTGTTCAGGGCTAGATTCCTCCCAGAAGGACAGTTTCACAGTAATTTGATACATTATCTGTCTCTGTGCTTGGTCAGTAAGAACTTTAACTGTGGCCCATGCAATCTTGTGTTGGACTGCAGAATGAATGAAAGAATGAATGAGAAGGAAGGTCATATATTAAAAATCTATTCAAGTCTATTACTGCACCCCAATGGAACAAAAACATGCACAAGTTTGTTATTTAGATGTTCCTATGTTTGTATAGGTGCTTCATGAAAATCTGAGTATTTCCATGTTACCACAAAATAAACACCAGCATGTCTAGATGTTAGAAAAGCAGCAGGCTATTTTCATAATCAGGTAAATAGCATAGATTGTATATTTCCTACATTAGAATACATAGAGAGTAAAGTTAGTGACAGAAGCACACAGACCCAACAGTCCCATATCACTAATAAGCTCCTAGAGAGAAATTTTTCTTTTTAAATATTTCATAGAATCATGCAATTTAGTCCAGAGTATTTCAACATATCTACTGAATACTAACAAGAAAAAATGTGATTTTCTCCAGTCTCAGGACTACCCTTTAAAAAGTATGATTCAAATATTCCTGGCAGCACAAGAAAGTAATTATTTATCCATGCCATATTCTTACAGAAAACAAAAACAGAGGGTAAGTTTTAAAGCAATATTTAGTGTCACAATTATTTTAGAAATACATAGGATGAATTGCAGTATTTTTGAGAACATCTCTGCTCTGTATATGAGTTAGTAAGAGAAGCTGAGCAATTTTTTTTTCAGTGCACAAGAAAGCTAGTTATTGAAAGGTAATGCTGTATGCAACTATTATATAATAATACAATCCTGCATAACATAATCTTTCACATGTTTTAAAAAAGTAATCATGAAAAGTTAGAGAATAAAAAAGCAAATCTAGTACAAATTATAATATTCTTGGCTTAACCTAATTAATAAAAAATCACAATGGTGCGGTCACAGCACATAATCAAAGCACACGGCCTTTGTGTACAGCTGTCAATAACATATTTAGCATAAACCAACACTGCTATGAAACTACTGCTATCCCCACCACAACACCTAAAAAACTATCCTTGCTACATTTTTATTTAATTTTATAAACAACAAATAAATATAGACATTTAAACTGCAGCTATTAGCAGTGCTAGCACAGAAATCCATGTGTCTCACCAGCTCTTATTACATGCTAATGGTATCTTATTTTCACCTTGGTACTGTATCCATTTCTTCTACAGTTTACATACTTTTGCTCATGTATTTGATTTTTTATGTTATATGGCTGCTCAAATCATTTGTGAGCTGAACTGAACTGATTTTATTTCTGACATAACATGCTCACACTTTGCTGTGCTGCAAAACCACACAGAGAGAAGTTCTTGTGCATCTTTTCTGGATATTTAATGAGTGTAGCGTCTTAATGCAGCTCCTTTAGAATTTCAAGTGAAACTTTTTGGTGTTATTTCAACCATATGTAGAAACTTTTGGAAGACTAAAGTAGCTTTTAAGTGTGAGCTGGAACCTTTTGTCTAAGAATGTAGAAAATAAATGTTAATACCCATTAAATAGAGTTATTATGCTTTGGCAGACTTTATAAATATTAGTGAAAATGCACTCTGATTGATGGTGCCTGGTGTGTTGTAAAAAAAAAAAATGCAGTATTGTATTTCTAAAAACATCAAGAGGGCAGCAGACTACTCAAATCTGCCACTACTCCAGTTTTCTGCACAAATCTACTTGAGTAACAATACATTTATTGTTTATTTACTACTGGATGTATTTTTCATCTGCTGACAAATCAGAGGCTGGCAAAGCTGAAAAATAAATACATAGCATATTGTTTGTGATGTCCATGAATGAAAACATTTAATCCCACCATAGTAACATTTTTATTTGTTAAACAAAAAAAAACTCCAGCGTACACAGACATGCAAGAAGTAACCATAGTTTTATGATAAAATGTATGTACCAGGATTTGTTGCCATTATTATTATTACTATTTATTGTCTTCAGATCAGATTGGAATCTTTGAACTTGCCAAGAAGTAACAATTCCAAAGAAATTTCTGATTTCTGAACCTGGATCGTTGGTCAATCTGATAGTGGGCTGTCGCAGAGACAAATAACTAGGAATCTTGAAATCCTATTTTCTTAAAACAATTTATGACTGCCAAAGAAAGTATGGTAGACATCAAAAAGAGAAAGCATGAAAAAAAAACTTGCAGGGGCTTTTGACAGGACCCAAAAATCACTTAAAATGGTTGGCATTCGTGGCAGCCCTCACCTTGATAAGGCCTCATATAGATTGTGTAGAGATGTAAGGCTCAGAGTCACATATTTTCCTCAAACATTGCATTCCATGGTCACTCAGGGAGGTTTTAACCCTGAGAATACAGTTCAGTTTAGCAGACTCACCATTAATACTGGCTGCCTTAACATTGTAACCTTTGTGGTGCTCATCTCAAGGGTGTTTTTAAAGAAAAAGATATACAGCTTTGGAACAACTGCTTGGGGAGATTTCAAAGTGACCTCCAGCCAAAGTCTGGGTTATTATTTCTTTTAATATTTTGCACTTGCTACTCTGCCCTTCACTCTTACCTAGGTTTATTTCTTCAAGCATCATTTATGTTATAGAGCGGACTGAAGCATACAGCAGTCTAAAAAGAAAAGGTAAGGCTGAGGAGAAATAATCATGGCCATGTCTGTAATATGTTATTATTTTATAGGGTAAATAATATAGTATCAGGATTTGTTACATATATTGTGAATATTATATTAAAGAACATAACAACAGCAGCATTTACAGTACAGCTGGTAAATGTCACAGTGGCTCCAATGAAATGCCTTCACCCTAGTGATGGGAGTCAGTACACATCCTATTTTTGATAATTTGGTTGAGTAAACCAATCAATGATCAGTTAATAATTGGTTTAACCACAATGTAAAAAAATCCAACTAGATAAATGTTAAATGAATTAATATTGTACTGTTGTACGGACTTCTTACAGTGGTATTTGTTGAGACAACAGGTAACATTGTGTTCTTGAAAACTTTGGAGACACAGACTGAATAAGCTAAAAAGAGATTCAATCACACGTCACCCAGAGTCGCTAAAGCTCATCTTATACTTATTCGTATGAAAGCAGGTAAGAATATAAAGAATATAATAAACAGTAAAAGAATCAGTAAGAGTTTGATAAGCATCTGGTGTTATCCAGGTACAGTACAGAACAGTAAGTCAACCAAAGAGAAATATACTTATACACAATACAAATATACAATACTACCTGAGCTGACTTAAATATTTGAATTACAAGTTGAGTCAATTTAAGATTTTAAACTTGGTGCACATTGTGTCAACTAAATAGCAATACGAAATATTTAGTTTGGCCAACAAATTCCTCTAAAAGTTTAGTAAACTTAAAAAAAGCTGTGCAACTTGTTGCTAAACCTTTTTACACTGAGGCACTTTTTTTTTTTTTTTTTTTTTAAGAGTACAATGGTTTATTCACACATTGAATATGTTATAAACACAAAATAGCTTTCAAACCAGAAGTACAGTGACATTGTAGGTCACTAGTATTTACCATTTACGTGTACTCCTTGTGACAGATTTTTCATATCACACTCTGCATGTCAAGATTTAGCTTTGTTGAGGTAGTTCACGTTGAGATACAGCGTATTTCATTTTACGCAATTGTGTTTTTGGCATTATACAGTATGCATGCGCATTCCTTGGACAAGCAACATGACTGACTTTTTAACAATTGGCATTTTTCACAATCGATTGCTTGAAATGTACAGGACATTGCCAGATGATCGACAGTAAACGATGATCGTCCCATCAACAGTTCACACTCCTGTGCACAAGGTCTAAATACACTGTTATGTGTAACATAATATTACCCAGCCCCTGAAAATTAGATGATGTTATATATGCATAACAGGTGATCTCATTAGAAACATGAGCCTTTACAGTACATATATTAGCACCTCAGTTCTACATTTACTTGCTCAAGGCTCTTGCTCACATGCACTCGATGGCAGTTCATCAGTGTCTGAATATAACAAAAATGACAGCATTTGTTTTCCATTTTCGAAGCACTTTTCACAATAGATAAGGTCATTAAGCATCTGTACAGAAATCCAGATGTAAATTCAGACTCATAATGAGAAAATCAGAGGCAACAATGCCAACAACAATCCCAATAAAATCATGTCAGATGACACGAGGGAGAAAACCTAGGGGGAACCGGACTAAACAGGGAGCCCATACTTTTCTGGGTGACATTTGCTATTAAACTGCAATAAATCATTAAACTTCTACAAGTACACTCTGCAAATGCAACCAGTAGTCAGTGTGCTGAATTCAGTGTCAACATATTGAATCCTGGCACTGCAGGAAAACAGTTTGCTGAAATGTTCTTTAAATAGATCAGGTTCAAATACATTATTGTCATGAAGGGGCAGTAACACCCTATCTTAAAATGGTGTATTACAAGCAAAACTATTTTAACCCTATGGCTTTCTGAACCTCCATCTGAAAATGTTGAGTTACTGTAGTTGCACAGCTACACATCAGCTGTCACTGGCAATCAGAAAAAGGGCTGTGTGCAAGACCTCAGTGTCCATGTTAATATTCCAAACAGAGAGAAACAGACAGAAAATCAATACGTTCATTTTTCCTTTTAATGTTACAGAATGAGGGAAAACAGACAAAGCCTCAACAACTCATAAAAACTGAGATTGGCTTTAAAGCCATTTGCCATTTCATCTGAGACTGAGCTAGATACAAGCCTCTGGGGCAGAGATATTTAATTTTGTGCAAACACACACACACACACACACACACACACACACACACACACACACACACACACACACACACACACACACAGTTTCAATCGAAATGACCATGCGGTAAAAAAATGTTCAGTTTACCTTGGCTTTAACCTGACGTGTTTCTCTATACACATGGTATCTGAATCTGCTCTGTTATCTTTGCTTAGTATGCAAAATATTAATATTATGCATATACAGATATAAACTGATAGTGGGTGCATCCTAAACTTTATACTGTACACTATGCCTACAGAAACCCTTAAAAGCACAGAAAAGGGGCATACGTGATAATTCCTTATCTGATATAAATTGTGAGATGCGTACAGGGATGTCTCACTCATGCTTTTATTATTTTCGGTTCTCTTTGGCTGTAATATTTTCTAATATACTTATTTCAACTTATTATATTGTAGGCCTGACCAGGCAGTTCCCACATAAAAATAAAACCATCTGCATTGATTTAATTGCATCCTTCAACATACAGTACTGAGGCACATCTCTAGTCTATTTACTCTTACAGTACAATATGCATGTTAAAATGTACCTGAACACATATGATATATCTGCAATCATTTGAGAAGCACCATTTATTCTCAATCTTAATCCATTAATTATTTTTTTATCATGGGCAACTTTAATTATGCTTTCATGAAAGTCAAAGCATGAAGCCACTAAGAGAGGTGATTTCCACCCCCCACCCCCCTGTAAACCAACCAAACAGTAACCCAAATAATGGAAATGGTTTGGTTAATTTGAAATAAAAAATTGCTCATTTCTCAAAATTTTCCTCATCCATTTTAGAAAGCAATTGACCAATTTGGCTTCACATAACCAGATTAGAGTGATCTGTACAGTCAAGTATAAAGGGTTTCAAAGCTTGATGTGTATTCAAGTACTGGATTAAAGGCTGTTTCAATAAAGACACCCCATGACCCCCTCCCACCCCAGTCAAGGCACGACAGACTGACTGTCTCTGCTGAACAGCACTGTTTGATTTACTTTAAGTGGATATCAGGTTATAAGGTGATACAATCAGACTCCTCTGAACCTCGACTGTTCACTTGTCTTGTCCAGTACACGCTGTCTCTCTTGAACTCAAAAGAGAGCAAGTTCTCTCTCTCTCTCTCTCTCTCTCTCTCTGCTTCCCACTCACTTTCTTTTTATTCTTTTTATCATTAGTTTTGTCTTCACGCTTCATCTACCCATGTGTGGAAAATCACCATGGACAACTCAAAATAACATCATGACCCCAGTCTTTCATCAGTGGCAGCTTTAACACCACTATTACACCAGGAGCTCCTTATTACAGCCAAATAAGAAAATAGTGTAACTTTGTTCAACAGACTGTCTTTTATCGAGTTTTACTAACATTCTTATGAATAAATTAGACTACCATAAACAGCCTCTGTATGCAACTGATCAGAAAAAGTCTGTGTACAGACCTCTATTGTTTGCTATTTAAATCTCTGTTTAATACTTTAATACATTATACCACAGCACTTAAAGATAGATAGATAGATAGATAGATAGATAGATAGATAGATAGATAGATAGATAGATAGATAGATAGATAGATAGA
>JAOTQY010000052.1:10340492-10355321 GCA_026413445.1 Dolichallabes microphthalmus
TCAACTGCTCAGATGTATAATGAGATAAAAAAAAATGTAAGTCGCTCTGGATAAGAGCATCTGCCAAATGCCTAAATGAAATGAATGAATGAATATTAAATGCTATGTTACATAATAAAGTACAATTAAATAACATAGTTATTACTAGTTTTTTTCAGGTATTTTTTTTTCATGACTTACTGTATATATGGTATTAACAGAATAAAATAAAATCAAAACATTATTCTTTTCACATTGCAGTTATGTCCAAGTGTATCCATTTAATCATGCTATCCCTCCCACACAATGCGTTCATGATGGCATTGAAGCTGAGATGAAGAAACATGCCTTAAAGCACTTTGTCAATGCAGCATCCGATTACAGATTACATGCGAGCAGAGCTTCAGGGTGACAAGGTTCTTCTTCTTCTTCTTCTTTACGATGTCTGCAGGTACTGTAAAAAACAACAACAACATTGTTGCAGTTGTTGATGATAAGAAATTACAGAGCACCATAAGTCCCTCATTTATTACAAACTTTTATATTCAAAACCTGAAAAGAGTCTAAGTTAGGGTCTTCCCCCTACCTTTAAGCATTTTGGCTGATGAGAAGAGGTTTTGAGTTGCATTCATATTGTCTTTGTTTGTTTGTTTTAATTTTTTTTTGCATTCCATGAAGTAAACTCTGCCAGCCAGTCCATTTGATAAAACATGCTGAGTTACAGTACTTGCTATTACTACAGTAAATATTATAATAATATAATATCCATTATTAATGTTTTGTTACAGTAAAACTGTATTATTGTTGTTACAGTATACAAATAACAACTGGCAAGTTGGAATTGTTTAGTGAGAATTTTGGACACAATATGATTATAGATTAGTTTGTTGGTTTGTTTATGACTGGATATTTTTTACTCTGACACACAAGTTTGCAAGGTTTTTGTGCAGCAATATCTGTATTAACCTGAGTGTAGGTTTTGTGTCATTACCTTGTGAAAACCCCTACTGACCTCCTGGCAAAGGTTTGAATTTCATTTTTTACTGCTGACAAATATGCCTTGGGCAATGTTCTCTTCTGGCTTGTAAGCTCCTGCTAATTATTTATGACCACTAATGTTTCAATCGCTACAGGTCATAAAAAGTGAAAAAGGAAAGTAGTAGCTGTTTTCAGGTGAATGGTAAAGATACAACAACTCACAAATCACAAAACAAATTTTCTAACAATCGAAAAAGAAACAATACTGACTAAAATCTAGCTGAATAACATTACTGAAAATCATTCAATATTTGGAGAAGAAATAACACAGAGTATTTTGAAACTTTCACTATAGTTGTGAATCAAAACTGGGATAACATGGATATGAACAAATTGTCACAAGTTCAAGTGAGTATAATCATATAATAACTCTTCAAAATCTTATTATATATTGTTTAATAATTCTAATAATCAAAACCTTATTTTTATTATGTAGTCTCCTAGCAACAGCAACAAAGGGATTATGTAAATCTAGCAATGGTCAGCATGCACTATAAAATGGTTAAATTGGTTAAATTGCATATTTGTGTATATTATGTGAAATTGAACCAATTATGTTCATAAAATGACAGGTGGTCATACTACAGAATAACATTAACCTGTAATTTTATAACCCTATTTAAACGGCTACTTAAAGTCGCTCTATGCATTTATGCTATAGAACTCGAATGCACTGACAGGTTAAACAAAATGCCCTTCATTCACGTTCACATGGAAACTAGCCGGCACAGTTAGCCATCCATGCACATGCAGCTCAACTCCTCAAACAACAGGGCTCTGGATCACACTGACTCTCCAGCATAGCCATAAACCCTGCCAGTCCACAGAGTGTAAAATAATAATGACAGTGTTGCAAAAAGCAAGCTGTGATAATAACAAGCTCTAATGGAGCACTCTTATCGGCATCGAATTCCAATAATGGACATCATATAAAATGTAAGTAATTACACTGTGCAAGCAGAGGGCGTCCTGGGCAAATATCATTATTATAAAATTAGAGTGGAAGGCTGGAGCAGATCATACACACATTTGGGCCATGGGGATGTAGGGTGGTATAGGATGCACCAAGTACTGAGGCTATCCCATAACTCCATGCTACGATCTATCTACTCAAGAACTTCTAATCCTCTACTGACATGACATTTACCAAGGTTTTAACCGAGGATTAATAACACTCCCAAGCATGTCTTCAGCTCAAACAAAAGATCTATAAACCATATTGACCAACGATATCTTTAGTCACAATAACAAATTAAACAGCTCTTGTGATTAAATAAACAAACAAATAATAAATAAATAAGTAAATAAATAAATGCCATGATTTGCTACTAAAATTGAAGGTCTACGGGATAATCTGCACATAAAAAAGTGATATTGGCGTGAGTGATCTTAACATTTTAATGTTGAATGAGTTATTAGAGGGAAGTGTGAATGTAACTAGTGTCTTATGAAACCGTTGTAATGTTAATATTTAGGCATAATTTTAGGCATAATTTTATGCAAAAATATGCATATTCATAATAAAGTCTTACTTTTTTGCCACACCATTGTTGAACATATGTTTTGTACAAAAAATTATTTATTCCCCCCAATGAACCTTTAAAATCCACATTCTTGGACCCATGTCATGTCCGTACAATTACTTCACCTCCAATAGTTCTGTTATGTCACAAATTTAAATAAATTATTGATGGAGTACCACTACATTATCCCTATGAATGGTATAATTTTGTCCTCGTTGAAAAGTACTTTAGCAAATATAAAAAAAAATAAGCAGGGAAACTCTGGTGTCGAAATGAGGCTGAGGATTCCCTCTTTCTTACTGCATCACATGATCCACTTTAAATATTCTATTTTGACATATATTTTTTAGGTTTCCCCTTGAGGCACTCATTGTAAACAAAACTGCACTGGCCATATCTCAGCAACTGGACATGAAACAGTAATAAACTTGGAGCTTATTAAACCAAAAATCTGAACGTATGCATAAGTCAAATAACCAAAATGTGAATTAATATCTGATTTGATCTGATTGATGATATATAACAGGAAAATATAATAGGAAATAATATAAATAACATTTAATAAATTTTCTTTTATTTTCTTAACTACCAGATTATGATAATTCACATATTGTATAACCCATACATCATGGCCCAAATTATTTCAGTGCACTAAAGCAGAATTTCCAAAACTACCACCTTATCCCTGCTGATATAGGGATTACAGGGAAAATTATCTAATACATTTCTTTTTTCATGTTTTCTTGTATTACATGCTAATGTCACATAAATATTGGATAGTATTCCATGTAGACAAGCTATGATTCAACACCCTGTGATAATTTTAAATGCTTTTCACACACCTTCCCATGAGAATGTTTGACAGGCAATGCATTCTCTTTCTGATTCACTGCATTAATAACTAAGAAGAATTAAAGCGTATATGATGACCAATTTATGCCATGCATCTCTGCATCATATAAACACATAAAGAAGAGGTGTGACCTCAGATGCAGGTGCCAAAAAGAGGACCTGCAGCTTTTTTTTTTTTTTTGCATCAATGATCAAGGCAGTCCTACTAGCATTCCATCAAAGTCACTGTGCCATTATTTATTACAAGTATTTGTTTTATTAAATCGCAGCCCTGAGGTATGTTGTTTGTCCCCTCAGCTCACGTGCATCCATGCACACACCTCCAGTAAAATTGTGCTTGTAAATGAAATCAGACTTAACCATGCGTTGGCTTTTCATCAATCTCTGTGTGATGGCTGCTCGCCCTTGATTCATGGCTCCCAACCTCTTCAGCTCCTCCCTGTGTTCTCAAACATAAGTAATGGCCTTCCATACCTAACTCCCTGCTGAGCTGTTGACCTGCCTGAGGGACAAGAACTGAGGGACAAGGATCCCTCAGCCATTAGCCATTGCCAGCAACAAGAATACACATTTATAAACGCTCAATATACTATATACAGATCCAGCAATATATTTCTGCTGGTCTAGTTTTTCACAGCTTTTCTAACAGATCATTTTTGTTGCTGTTAAAGACAATAATCATTATTTCCCTAAAGTCAGCTCATTGGAAAGTGGAGAGTTTTACAGATTTACATAGGTTATTATTTCATGATTAATAAAGTCAAACATGGCTTATTAAAAGGTGAAAATAAACAGGAAAATGTGTGATTAGTCTTTGCTTCAAGTTTAGATGCTTATGCTGTATAGTTAATCATGATAATGTAAAGAGCCAGTATGAAATAGAACTTTAAATTGAAGTCTTATTTATTAGGCATGAATTAATCACTGCTGCTGTCAACACTTAGTCATGTTAAGAATTTAATGTTGCTAAATCTTTACAAAATTTAGTTGAATACCTTTACAATTAACATATATCATTCTGAATCACATAGATCACATAGAGGTCATTATATAGGATAATTCACAGTCTAATGTATTCATAATAGTACTTCGAAATAACAATGCAATGACACTGGATTTCCTCCGGAGCAATGCTCGCTCACTAACATGATGTGTCTTATGTTATAGGTATGATTAGTCTTGTCCATCCAGAGGCTGCTAACAGGTCAAAGCTTTGCAGGTCCTAGAGTGTGTATGTAAGTGTACGCAGCTCTGTTCTGCACCCACGACATCTCTATCTGCCCAGTCGTGACATGCCATTAGCATAAACAAGCGACGGTAGCCGTGTCTGGCTGTCAGAGCCCTGTCAGTGGCTGCAGAACAGACCATGGTGCATTAACCCGGCCAACTTATCTCCCACGCTGCCCTCAGAGGGGAGGATTACTGCATGAGAATTGCTTTCAGGAGCCCTGTCACTCCTGGCTGATTAGAGGCCGTCTGCTCTGCCATCAGCTGGCAGACAAAGGGGAATCCCGCCTGTTTGCATGGCCTCCACCTGCTAAGCTGCGTCCACAGCGCTAATTGGCCGCTGTCATTATCCCAAATCCAGAGAGCTGGATGTGACTAGTTAGGAACTGGCACCTATACCTCTCTATTAATAAACACTGGCACTCTCTGCACACTCTCAACAGGCAGGTGATACACGCTTGGCAGTGTCTGGACGCTGTGCAGCTGTGCTATTAGCACTTGGAGGCTAATCCATGACAAGAATCTCAAGGTCAAATCAGACTAACAGCGATTCTACACCGATCCCTTAATTAAGCTAGGAACGAAACCCTGACTGATATATATTTCTCCTTCTGGCCAAAAATTATGTCCAAAGAGAGTTACATTCTGTGAGTAACCATTAACTAGGTTGCTGTAAGGTAACACTGGGAGAATTTTACAGGCATGTATAGTATCAGAAATTGATTAACTGTTTTCAAATGATTTCTGTTTATTTACTAATTAATAAGAAATTCTGATAAATTATTGTTTAATGATGTAACTAAGAACAAATTATATTTCTACTTTAAGATAATTGAATTTTCTATCCAGGTGCCTTTTTAGGGGCCTTTTCTACATTGATAATTTTGCTCCTGTTTGATCATGGGGGGGGGGGGAATCCTAGTTAAATGGAAGAAAAAATGTAGCAGTTATTTACAGTAAGTTACACAAAGGTGGATCACAGGGGCGCATCATACATTTTGTAAGTGGGTTATGCCATTTCATAATGGGACTTACTGTAGAGCACAATATTTCTTGTTTTTTAGTTTTGACTTGAGCTTTGCACCAGTAGTAGTGGTGCACTCGTAAGAACCTATCAGACACAGGATTGAGCAAATTGGCTAAAAGGGCAATTACAAATCCAGTCATGCACACTAAACTACTGAATAGTGTGCTTGAATGGATACTACATTGAATGGATACTATGGTGACATTTAGTATGGAAGGACACTGGTATCCAGAAAGACGGGTAACAAGGTCAGGGTTAACAGGTAAGAAAGCACTGCCAAACAGTTGGTACAGTTTAATAAATACTTTGCAGGATAACCATGTAATTTTGTAAGCAGTTTATGATGGTTTGTCATGAGTTAACATGTGTTAACCAAAGTTCTATTGGACAATCTCAGAGAGATCAAACAAACCCCTGTGATATTTACACCTATTCCTTGTTACAGATATTACACAGCAATAACCCCAGCTTCCATCAGACTCCAATCTTTGACACTCTTAGCCATCACACTCAGCATAAAGATAAAAATAAAATCCTGAACACGAGCCATTTTTACAGTTACCTAAAGTCCAGTAAAATTCCTTTTGTACTGCTTCAAATGCCTCTTAAAGGACAAAGTTGTTTACTTCTGGAAATTCTGATTTGGAGAGAGCAGCATCCCAGTAAATGTTCCTTATGATGCTCGACCATTATAGAAAAGAGCCTTCTATCTTTATAAAAGCTCAGATGCACTCGTTTATAAAAAAATTTAAATAATGGAAAAAAAACACAGAGCAATAACACATTTTCATAGTACAAATGTTGAATGGTAAAAAAAAAACCTGATAGTTAAAGTAAAAGTATTTCCAACAACACCTCAAAAGATTGGGATTAAAAAACACTGGAGGCAGTGTTATAATCAGGGGTTGCTTGAATTGGTCAGGTCAGCAACGTTATGTGGTAAGAAAACTGAGGTCAACTGGCTATCTGAATGTACTGAATGACCAGACCATATCACGTCTATGCACTTTTTTTTCCCTGATGGAACAGGTATATTTCAGGATTCAAATTGTGAAAGTGTGATTCTGTGGAGCATGACCCACATGAGTTCACCACTACACTCTGTACCGTAAGCTACAGCTACAGCCAATCAATAAACTCTTAGAGTGCAAAATTCTTTTTGGTCAGGTAGTCTACGTGGTTAAGTATCCACCATGTCTATATGTGGATCTTCCTCAAACAAACAAAGTTGGAAGTACACAATTCTATAGGATGCCCAAATTCTAAGGAACCCAAACACGTTCCAGCATGTCAATGCCCCTGTGGACCAACTGATGTCCATGAGGACATCGTTTGCCAAGGATGGAAGGAACTTGTGTTACTTCAAATCCACTGAAAGTGTTACTCTGACTGCTACCCTGTTCTCCTCATCTGACATCAGTGCTCGACCTCACCAATGATTTTGTGGTCATGTTCCAAAATGTAGTGGAATGCCTTCATAAAAGTGGGAATTATTATAACACCAATAAGAAGTGTTAAATGTGGAATGAGATTTTCAACAAGCACATGCAGCTTGCAACAAAATTTTGGCCATTTGGCATTCTAAAAATTCGAAGGATTTTAACCTTCTACTAAAACTTTTAATTTTTTTTTTTTTGTGTGCTTTTAAGCTGAACTTTTTTCCATTTCACATTGTAAAGGCCAGAAGGAGGGGTTGTTTGTTAAGGCACACAGCCAGGACATCGGAAGGATGCAGCCAATTTAATGCAGGCCTGATTTGCCTTAATCTGTAAGGTAAATTTAAATTAGTTTTTTTCCCCCTAACTGTGGGTGAACGAGCTACAGATGGATGCCCTCTCAGCAGCCAGCTGCTTTGAAAAGAATGCCTTTTTAAATTAGCCATAAATCACTGTCAGCACACAAGGGGCCGCTGTTCCAGTGGCCAGTCAACAGTCAGAGGAGGGCACTAAAGGTGGCACAGCAATCTCACACCCTATGGAATGCCTCACTGCGTCATTCCAGGTACACAGACATACATATAATGGACAAATACTGTATACACATTGACATAATGTACAGTACAAGATACATAACCAGTGCAAAATATAAGACAAAAAGCCCAGCATACAATTGTACACAAATAAAACACTACACAAGAAAAGAAAATGTTAGAATGGCCATAGGAATGACCAGAAAACAAATAAAGTCATTGATTCAAAATATTCTAATCAAATTACAATGCTGGTGTTGGTTACTTTATTACTCACATTACAGAAGACAAACTTACAGACATATAAGTACTGAACGTACGATGTAATCAAGTTGACTAACAGAAGCACTAGAGTTCAAATATCAAATAATGGTAACTATACTATAGCATAAAATCATAATTGCAGCAATAAGAAATTAATCAAACCACATTTCATTAAAAGATAACTATAGATGCCTCAGAGTGGCATAGTGGTAAAGTGCTCACCCTATCATCCGGAGATCGCAAGTTTGAACTCCGGGTGATGCTGTAACCTCTCACAGCCGGAGGCCTAGAGAGAGCTGATTGGCCGAGCTCTCTCAGAGGGGAGGGACGAGAGGTACTTCAGGCTCCCACATTATTGACGGCTCTACAGCCAATCAGGGGCGTCTGTGAGCTCATGCAAGCAGAGGGAGCGGATAGCACTGACCTCTGAGTGTGTTACGCTGCCCCCAATGGTGCGTGAGCAAGCAGTTCGAAAAGATGCGATCGGTGACGTCACGTGGGTCGGAGTGATAGTCTGCGGCTCACCCGACTGATTGATAGTAGAAGCTCGATGTGGGAGCCCCCTTGTGACGGGGAGGAATTGCATACGACTAAATTCTGGGAGAAAATCAGGGAAAAATCAAAAAACTATAACTATAAAGGGTATTATTATTATTATTATTATTATTATCCATTATAAAAACTAACTATTCTAATAACTACACATACAGTACACTATGCATGTACTGTAGTTTCATCATGCATGTACTGTATTACTGGCGCCAAAAACCTATTTAGAAAAAGAAGGGAAAAAATGGATTGGGATGTAGCTCAGTAGAGGCACATTGACATTGTCTTCTCCAGACAAGCAGATGGCAGTACGTCATATGCTTGTGTGCCACAGACTAGCTTTGTCACCATGGACATATCTCATGTTTGACAGTAATTACTACACAACAGTCTATGGCAACCATGTTTGATTTCCCAGCGTAATATAACATGATAAAACTGGCTCCATCTATTCCAGTCTGTCTAATTCTACTAATGAAATTATGACATGCCTGATGCAAATCAGCATTGCACATCTTCAATACGCTACATACAGTACATCAGATGTTCATGAAGCAAAAAAAAAAAAAACAGCAAACAAGGCTAAACATGTAGCCATATTTCCAGCTGAGTGTATGTCTATGTATAGAGCAGGTTCAACCTTAATGACAGGTAATTAGTCAGCTGCAGCTTTGGTGGAGTTTGAAAAGACAATCTCCTAGTCATGAACAGAGGTGTGCAGGAAAGAGAGCTTGGGGGAAGCCAACCATGCTGTATTCATCTGTCACACTCACAATTAACACACTTAATTAATCGGAGAGGTATCAATATTAGATCCGTATGTGACTGCTGTTGTGTAACAACATTTGCCGCTAAAAGAAATTAAGCAATAACCATTGATTACAAAGTAGTACAGCATCAGGATTGATTCTTACAAATGATTATGAAGTAGAAGCAGGATGTGATTGTACTGCAACAGGATAAATTCTCATTGCTTTACAGTCAAAGCTCAATCATTTCTAATAAGTGCTTCATTCACAGACCTACAGTAATGTATTTTTAATCCAAATTCAAATCAAATGCAGCTGGAATGGAATGTGCTATAATTCATCTTTATTTTTTAAATGAATCTTACTATATTACACTCTTATTACAGAGAGAAACACTTTGTCAAAGTGTTCCCAAACTGTTCATGCCTGAGTCTAACCCTTCACTCTCAGAAATAAAACTAAATTGCTCTTCTCCTAGACTCTGGGGAGATCATCTTTTATACTTTTAGTATGCACAGATGTACATGTGCTATAACCCCCTTTTTTAAAATAGACATTTAAAGGTATACTGTATCACTGCACCCTACATGATGTTTGAAGCTCACAAAAGGAGAGTCCCTAGCCCGGCTTGTTGCATTTCTCTACTGTTCTCAGGTGGAGCAAGGCTTGGTAATAGCTCATTTACACACACATTGAAATTGTGCATTCAGAGCAGGAGTGAAAAATTTAAGGGTATGAAAAATGCGTTATCTTTAGGAGTATTTTAACTTGAGCCATAAAAGACACACTTTGAGAACCATGTTAACTTAAAAAAAAAGCTAAATATTCAACTTCTATATATACTTTCTAAACAACTTTCATGTTGCAAGACCTGTATTGTGGTCATGAAAAATATATTACTGTGTTTCATAAGGGGCAAAATACTGGCCTGCATCAAGTAAAGAAAATTCTTAAGGAGATTGTTGAAATTACTGAAAGTGAGTTAAGCATTATTAAAAGCTGGAATGATGGTGAGAAACATCACAGAAGAATTGCAGTCAGAAAAAAATAATGAAGGAAATAAGTAAGGAAGTGAACGAAGTGATGCACACACCATGCATAGTGCAATTTATGCATTATATAAATTTTTAAATCTCACTATACAGAATCATATAGAAAAACAAAGGTTCCCTTTTGAGATCTCAAAACGTTTCTTCCTCATGTCATCTCCCTGAGCTTTGCCTTATCATTGTTGTCTCTGGCTTGCTTTATTATGGAAATATACTACCACATTATACAATTAAAATTAAATTTGATGTGCATGAGACCTTTTCCTATGGGTAGATGGATTTTGGTTTGGAAACCTATTGATCAACTTAACAGGAAAATGAAATTTGACCCTTTATTGCATGACTTTGCTATAAATTTTGGAGTAACAGTGTATATTTTTGGTTACTTTAGAAACCACCATGCAACAAAGCAGATAAATAACAGCTTTGAGTTACAGTGCCAGACTGAAATCCTTTTCTAAAATGTGAGAACACTACTGTACTTGCCACTCAAACTAATCCATTCTAGAGCAAAGATTCCACCTACAGTATCTATATGTGCAAAACAACCCACTTAATTCTATTCTATCGAGTGTCCCAAAAGTCTCTGTACATAGGGGAAATTAACATAATTAAGCAATTACATGCATAACACCATGTGTTAACACAAGTTTGTCATGAGTGGGAGAGATGACTCCGTTTATGTTTACAAAGTAATGGCAATTATGTAGAGGATGTTTTGTGAATACAGTTAAATTTTGCTTAAACGTGTTAATTTCCCCTATGTATGGAGACTTTTTTGGACTCCCTGTAGTCTATAATTACATTCAGTCGGGTGTTTTTAAAAACTCTTTCTGCAGACCATGGCAATGATTGTATGACAGCCTACAACTACAGTACAGTCTTTCACTCACATCAAGATATAAACCCTTCAATCTTTTAAACTGTGGTCTTTGTTATCCCCAAATCTTAAACCAGGTTAACATAAGTCACTGTAAGTATCAGGGGCTTACGGTGTGTGTTACAAAGTGAACGTAATAAATGTGGATCTTTGACATAGGCTCTAGTGTAGTATTTGCAGCCTTACTCAGAGCAGAGCTTTACGATGGCTTAGCTCTAACCCTGTTTGTACAGAAAGACAGACACACAATCATCTGCCAAGCTTTTATTTATACCCCACCTACAGATTTGAGTTCCAGGCTTAATCCGATATATCAACTTCGGTTAATGTTTCTACCTGTTTAGCTGGTTCTGATATACAGTACTGGAAGTTAGAGCAAGGTTATTGAAGTGCTAATGAAATGCTAAGCCTAGTGTAGATGACATCACAAAAAGTAAGCCCATGTTTATGGCAGGATGGGGCAATGAACTGTTGATTAATTTACATTTATTGATCAGAGAGACACTTTTAATACATTTAGACTATTCTTCAAGTTTTCTAAAAAAAATTAAAAATAAAAAAAAACATATTATTTGGAAATACTGTAATACTAGCTTTTTTCTCAATTTTATCATTTATTAAGGCAAAATATTCTAAGTAATCCACAGGAATTCGATAGATTCCCTAAAAAATCTGATCATGCTGACCATGAATGATCTCAAACAACAACAAGGACATTCATTATGTAATGCTGGCTGCATTATACTAGATTTCTGTCTGAGTTATTTATAACTTATTCATGTAAATATGGCCACAATCTATTTCAGATAAAGCAAAAAAACATAATGTCTTTTGTGTTATATTTTTTCTCTTGGTTGATTTGTAAGTGATACTCTTATACTCTTATTGCCAATAATGTATAGGATGTATCTATACAGGGGAAAAGTCTATTCACTTTGCCAGTATTTCATTAGACATGTTTTTTCCAGTTTAAGGGTAAAGCTACGGATAAAAAAAGAAAAAGAAAGAAAGACAACCTGATCACAGAGTCTTTCTAAAAGTGTGTGATGTCAAAAAGCCCTGCTCAACATTTGTGTTTAAAAAGAATAAATGATTAGCTGAGACTCTGGAAGCTGTTCACTGTGTACTTTTTTCAAGCCCTAACTTTCATCTTTGATAATCAGTCTTATATTATTGCTTCTTATTATCTTTAGGAGTCTTGTGTTTCTTAAGACAATACGATCAAGATCAGCAGTTTGTCTTCATAATGAAAATATTTAAAATCACCACAGAGTGTTTATTTATTTAGTTTGTTTAATAATTTAGGACAAATATGTATTATTTTCTGTGGACTCTATTCGACTTGGCGCACAAGTTCTGCTGAGTATTTTAGAATGATTTCACAGTCAGTTTGACATCAGTTATGGAAAACATTTAGCTATAGATAGGTTAGAAGCAAAATTTACAATCAGGTTCATAGTTATAGTTATTTTCAGGGTCTACCAATATTGGGGTTTTAACTACAGTAAATACCAGCTCTGAGCTCAAATTTCAGGATGTCTTGTTGAGTGATAATAAGTGAAATATGTTGAATATATCCAAATGTCTTAATATGAAATTATAACAAACCAAATATAATATTATTAAGCACATTTAAGGCTTCTTTGAAAATAAATTGTGAATATGTAAATAATTTGTACAGATAGATTTGCAACAAGAACTAGGCAAAGCTAGCAAAATTATCGGAAATATCAGAATCTTGGCAACAGTGTGGCATAAGACAGTAAAAAAAAAAAATTTTTCACTGTATGCCCCCCAAAATTCACATACTCTAAAGTTTTGTTCAGCCACCTATACATGGGTAGCTCAGTGGTTAAGCTCAGGGGTAGCTCAGTGGTCCCAGGTTCAAATTCAGGCTAGGCAGTATATCATACAGTATGTGCAGCACGGATTCTGCAATCTTAGACTTAAGTAAATGTAAGTCTCTTTTCAATGTTTAGTGAAATATGCGAGGTGTTTAACACATAATTAGTCCATCATTGGTAACTACAGTCTATCATTAAAAACAAGGGTTGTTAAAGTCAAACGAGGATTTGTGATTAAATTTCTCATGAGTGAAGGCATAAAACCGATTGACATTTACAGTAGACTTCAAGCACAGTACGTTGATGAGCCTATGAGATAACTTTTAGCCACAGTCAAACATTTGAATGCTGCAAATAAAAAAATTAATAAATAAATAAAGCCATGTCCATGAATGACGGTCCTGTCTCAAGTGGTTCAGAGATCACTGCAGTTGTTCTGCCCTTCAGATGAACGTTCTGTGATTGGAAAGTCTGATCCTTGAAGGATAATCTGTCATCAACTTGTGCAGGAGACTCATCTGTCAGTAGGAACTGTGTACACAATACTTTATGAATACCACTTGCACATTACAGAAACTCATCTGGGAGTTATTGCCGCATCCCCTGTGCAGTCCAAACCTCACTCCATGCCTTTTCCATATGATTGGGTCATTAAAATGAGGCCAGCATTTTAGACGTGAAGCAGGCAGTCCAATCATTGCTCCGGCATCCTGAGAAAACATTCAACCTTGATGATATCCAAGCATTAGTAAAACACTGGGATAAATGCATTAGTGTAACAGGGGATTATATAGAGAAATAAAGGTAGTTTTTACTCTCTTAGCTGTGTTCTGTTATTTTGCACAATCAAAAGACCTGTATAACCTGCTTTATTGCTTATCTCTAATAAGTAGTACTGACAAGAAAAAGTAATACAAAAGTCTCTTTATCTCCTTCCCTCCAGCAAAACATAAAAATAAAAAATGTTTTACATTGTAAAAGGTTACAATATGGTCTCGCTTTGCCATTACAAAATTCCACAATGAAGACATGGGGAATGCTCAATGGCGATTTTCTGTCATTTCAGATTTGTAACCTAAAAGTAGTTAAGTACAACAACTCCCTGACTTACAAACAAGTTCCGTAAATCGGATTCCGTAAGTCAGACAAAGTGAGTCTTACACACTTAAAAAAATTTTTTTTTACACAAATAGGCAATGTAAAATAATTATATAACTACATATATAGTTTGTTATGTAAAACATAAAAAAAATCAAACACACAACACCTTTAAATCGCAAGGTGAATCTCGGGGATTCGCTAAATGTTGTTTACTGCATGCTTGAATGGGCACCATTTTGTCTCTGAGCTGTTTTGGACTGTGAAAACTGTGTCACTGAGGATTTTCTGAAATTAGGATTGTAACAGGAGAGTTCCCTTTCAAAAGCTACACTCGATGCTGCATGAAAACGCTATGGGAACGCTCTTCGCACGACCGGTTGTTGAAGCATGTGTGTCAAACACGCCAAAAATTTTGGCATATATAGCCTCGGTCAGGTGACGTCATTTGATTAGGTGCACCTGGAGGTTATAAATAGGCAGAAATATAGAAATATATATATTGAAAAAAAAAAGGTATATATATATAAAATTCGAAAGTGGCAGTGGTTGTGCAAATATGCCTGAAAGTGACTTATTAAAGTGTCTTGTGCAATGGTCCAGATATATAAACATGTGGTGCAAGTGTGTATGAATGTGTACATGATTGTCCAGTCAATGTTTAAAAAAAGATGTTATTAGTCCTGTGTTGTGATGTGATTGTAGTTGAGAGACCTTATCGCCTGCAGGAAGAAGCTCCTCCTCAGTCGCTCTGTGTTGGCCTTCAGGGAGCGGAATCGCT
>JAOTQY010000052.1:10364389-10377492 GCA_026413445.1 Dolichallabes microphthalmus
GGGTTAGATGGAGGCAGATGATTCGCTGTGGCGACCCCTGAAAGGGAACAGCCGAAAGACAAAGAAGAAGAAGAAAGTTTCTACTTCAAGATGCACCAAAATATGTAGATGTGACTAGCGCAAATGTTGTAATATTTAATAAATGAGTATCTATTACCTAAATGGTCATCCTATTATGGTCTGCTTGATTAACAGAGGTAACAGTCCTGATCTCATGATCATGGAAACTCCTAATATGCATCTTAAAGTGATGCTGATGCAAGTGAAGAAGGCCATCATTAGGCATAATATAAACAAGACAAACCTATGAAATAGATAGCAGAAATTTTAGGAGTGGCCAAATAAACAACACCAAAAGGTTTACAGTGGATGATCACAGAATTATTTCCTGTAGTAAAGAAAACTCCACTTACAACATCTACTGTAGCTAAGTCAACAATTCTCTCTGGTAGAGGTAGACATATAATTTTTAAGTCTACAATCAAGACACTTACTTAGTGGTTTAAGATCCAGACCAGAAAGGTTTGGAAAGAAAGCTTTGTTTATATAATAATAATAATAATAATAAAAAATAAATAAATAAAAAAACATGCATTGTTCTTAAACAAGATTAACTTAGAACCTCACCTAGAACTTAAATTACCCAAATGTTTAGAAGTAAAAGAATATTGAAAAGGAAAGGAAGGGCTCATGTTTCAAAGCATACCACCTCATGTCAAACACGGTGGAGATTGTGTTATGGTATGGCTGACAATGGAGCTGGGTCACTGGTGTTTACTGATGATGTGACTGCTGATCGAAGTAGCAGAATGAATTCTGGAATGTATAGAACTATACTTTCTGCTCAGATTCAGTCAAACTTGGCAAAACTGCATAAAACAAAACAGATAGGGACAGTACAGATGGTTAATGATTCGAAACATATAGTTCAAAGAAGTTGAATGCAAAGGTCACCTGAACTCAACTAAACTGAGAATGCAAAAAAACAAAAATTGTGCCACTGTCTAATTACCTTGGACCTGACGGTATATTTTCTGTAATGGCTTCATATTTCTTTTCTTTTTTATTTATCTGTGTAGGACGTTACATTGAGAATCATGGTGTGATTCACAATATATGGTTCAACACCACCACTCAGGAAAAGAAGCAATATTACAGAGCACAGTTTGTTGATGACTACTGGGACAATGGCAGTCTACCGATTTGGATTACAGCTCAAAGACAAGTAAAGAATCAACAGATAGAATATTTTTAAAAAGATCCATTTGGTGTTCCTTCTGTAGGTGTAAAAGCCTCATTCAAGAGTTTAGTGTATCAGTGAGGTGAAAAGCCATTGCATGATGGTTTGAGGAAGTTTACTTAAGATTCCATAAATCACAAATATTAAATAAAACCCTTGCGTATACGCTGATGGTGATCAGCTGGTGATGTGTCTCATTAGATATCTTGGCAATTCCTTTTATTTATTTAATTATTTAATTATTTATTTTTAACTCTCATAGGGACTGAAAACGGGCTCCTTGCATTTTCCGGGTACAGCTGCCACATATCAGAATGAAAGAGTGCAAGCGCGTGAGGTGGAATCTGAATTTTATGACTACACCAATGAGACAGATTGGAGGGTAAATGTGGATAAAGTGATGAGTGATTGGTTCAAAACACAAGATCTGGATTTTGTCTCACTATATTTTGGTGAACCAGACCAGACAGGCCATAAATATGGGCCTGATTCCCCAGAACGGCGTGACGCAGTCAGGAAAGTGGACCGCACCGTTGGCTATATACGTGACACTGCGCAAAAACATGGTCTTTCTGACCAGCTGAACATAATCATCACTGCTGATCATGGTATGACTACCGTACTGAAAGGGGATGGAATAAAAAAGATTATTCTCTCCCAAATCCCTGGCTTCTCATTTCAGGATATTGCATTCCAGTTGTTGGACTATGGCCCTAATGGGTTGCTATTGCCTAAAGAGGGCATGCTTGAGAAGGTTTATCGTGTCCTCAAGGGTGCCCATCCTAACCTCCATGTCTATAAAAAGGAAGACATGCCTGCTCGTCTTCATTATGCAAATCATCCACGTATTTTACCCCTTGTTCTCTATGCGGACCCAGGATATGTAATCAGTGGGGTGAGTGTCAAAATGTATTGCAAAATATACATTTAGAAAGGTTTGCAGATTTTTTTAGGTGTTAGAAATACATTCACATGATTATACTGTACATAATGAACTTTGTTCACATAATGTTTCAGATACTCCCAGTTCAGACTAGTAAAGGAGAACATGGATTTGATAATCAAGCCTTAGACATGAAGGCTTTCTTCAGGGCAGTGGGGCCTGACTTCCACAAGAATCTGGTGGTTGGACCTTTTGAGACAGTTAATATTTATCCCTTAATGTGTCATCTACTGGGAATAAAACATGAGGTCAATGATGGATCTCTTGATAACACCAGACATCTTCTAGTCTCTGGTGGGCAACAGTGTAGCAGCAAAGGTGGGTTTGGTTTGATTTAAGATTTAGATTTTTTCTTTGCCACATTTGATAAACAGAGGACACCAGTGCTAACAAGTGAACTTTGACGGTATCATATTGAACTTTGGCTATATCAGATAAGGTCAGTTTCTGAATCAGATGAAGAATGTGTGATTTTTTTTTCCTTCTTTATACGTTGCACAAGATTATTTATTACCATCTGAATCTAGTATACTGGCACATTTAGGACAATGTTAAGAATAACAGCTTTGCTTGGATTCACTTTCATTTCGGTCAAGTAAAGATAAATTTAAAAATAAATAACCTTTGTACAAGGATATGCAGGTCTAAGGATGTTAAGTTTTAAAATTAAGAAATAATAATAATAGATAATAGTCCAGATGAAGTACCAAAACACATACAACAATGCTATCATATCATAATTCTAGGTGATTTGCTGGACAAGGTGTAATTCTATTGGCTCAAGCCTTACCAGTTTAATCAATGCAACAATGCTGAATGCCAACATGCTTTAAAAAACATACATTGCCTGATTGTCTAATTTAACAGAATCAGACCAAATGAACATTATCATTGGCCTAGCTGCAGTGGCTGGATTTCTGGTAGTTGTCTTCATCATAGTTTCTTCATCTCTTCAAGCGACATACTGTAGAACAAATATAAGGTAAAGTAGAACCCAAAATTCACATTTATTAAAAATCGTTCAATATACAGTTTTTAAAAATTGCTTCTTTTCTGTTCTTTTTTTTTTTTTTTTTTAGGAATCTTCATAAAGAAAAACATGAAGACAAAACTGATTCAAAGCAAACAACAATGTGATTATTATTCACTTAAATAAGAATGTGTTCAAACTGTTTTTTTTTTTCTATTTTTCACAAGAAAACAGAATGGCATGTCTATTTGATTGGGAAACTGATGTTATCATTTGCAATGAATGGGATTTCATTATACTTTGCATATCATACCATCCATTTTGTGAACATTTTATTTAATATTAAATTATGATTTGTCTGTTCATTAAATGTAATATAGAAAAAAGAAAAACAGAAAACTTTGTCAAGATAACCATTAAACCTGCACTGTTTATTCTCAAAATATACAAACTAAACTCAAATATTTAAACTGATATAATAACTTAGGCTCTTACTGTTGTACGTGTACCAGGCTTATGTCCTGGTTCTCTAGTGCCATCTAGTGGACATAGTAACTGTAGTCTATCACTCAGCTTTCCATAGCAAAAAAAAAAAAATGTTGAATTTATTTATTTATTTGTTTATTTGTTTGTTTTTAAATGATAAATTAACAGTCTCCTGTTCAGGGTGTACCCCGTCTCGGGCCTTAAGTCTCCTGGGATAGGCTCGAGGCCCCCCGCGACCCTGAATACAGGATAAAGCGTTATAGATAGAGTGAGTCAGTGAGTGAGAGAGAGAGAGAGAGAGTAAATTAACAGTAGACATGCTATCTAAATGCATTTTGAAAAATATTTTCAGAAACATCAAATCCAGGTGGCGGCACAGAGACTTAGTGGTTGGTACTGTCACCTCCAGGGTCCAGGTTCGATTCCCATGATTCCACTCTGGTTTCCTCCCACAATCCAAAGACATGCAGGTTAGGCTAATTGGTGTTTCCAAATTGCCCGTAGTGTGTGAATAAGTGTGTGAGTGTGTGTCTGTGTGCCCTGCGATGGATTGGCACCTCATGTACCCCACATCGTGCTCTAAGTCTCCTGAGATAGGCTCCAGGCCCCCCGTGACCCTGTACACAGGATAAAGTGGTATAGATGATGATTGAGTGAATATCAAATCCAGATCAATGAGCAGGTTTAATTAAGCTTTAATTACCTGTGTTAACTGGGTAAAAATAAGGCAGTTCAGGAGGTGTAAAAGACTGACAGAAGTTATCATTACACAAAGCTGCAGATTCAATGATTTATAGTGAAATCCTGTCCAGTCATGTGGAATTTTCCCAAAATAAGTTTATGTAAACAGCTCATGACAAAGAGCCACTCAGAGCAGCCTGGTATGCATAAACAGTTTGAACAGTGTGCTGCAGTGTAACCCCCATTTGGACACACACACACACACACACACGTACACGCAAACACGCACACATACTAAGGCACCCGCCAGAGCAGAACAGAGCCAGTCTGGAAATATGGAGTCTCCCCCTTGGCACACGTGCCAGACTCCAATCCATCCTTCAGTGCAATAACATCTCTGCTTCTATACACGGCCTATAATTAGACTTAGTCACTGCAGCAATTTGATTTCTAGCTGCAGTCTGACACTTTTCAATACATGTAGCACAGTGGGAGACACCATCTCTATTGTTCTTATCTCAGTCGTTATAAGCGTGTATGCAGTGCCCTCAGCCTTGTGTTAACTGTCTTTGTAAGCGCTGTTATGACTGTGAAGTCTGCCACTGATCGTCATAACATAAACAAAAGGAAATTTCACTCTGAAGCCCTGGATGAGAGAACAGCCCGTTTACACTATGAAAACAATCCGACACCAGACTGGGACACACTAATACTATCCCGACTCATCCATCAAATCAGACAGGACACGTCAAACACTCCCATTCTTTGGAGCCTCACTCTCTCTCTCCCTCTCTCTCTCCCTTCTTTTTACATATGTTTATGATGTTGAACGCTAGATCTGTCATGAAGTGTCACATACCACTAAGAGACTAAAAAGCATTGCGAACCTTTCATGCCAGCATGGTTTAGAGCCTGAGTAGACTTACAGTCTGGCTTTCCTACTAGAATTCCACAGATCTGACATTCGAGAATGTACCATTCGCTCATCTTACATTGATATGTATTATATCACACTTCAAAAAGAAAGGACACAAAGCTCCGAGAACTCAAGGTGCTATTTGTTCATATTAACGTGTAATTTTTGATTTCACTTACTTGGAATATGTGCATTTCCCATGAGCTGAGTGTCTATAAGGCTCTGTGAATCTCACAGAGTAGATGAGGTTTGAAACCATGTGAGCTATTTCACAGGAACTGGCCAGGATGCTTTGGTGGTCTTGGTCAAATGCCATGTCTGCCAGCGGCCTTGTCCTGCGGGAGCTGACAAGAACCGTGTCGCCTTGCACTCGGGTGAGATGAGCTTGTGACGGCAGATTTACTCCAGCAGTCTTGCCAGTCTGGCTGGCCACGGACACCACGACATACCTGTCAATGAGGTGTCACTGTGTAGTGCGCCTGCAGGGCTTTCTTTCTTCTGCGGCGAAAACCAGGGAAAAACTGACTCAACACCTCCACATCCACACACAGCATGTGTGAGCACAGTCCCGTCCCTGCCATCCTGCCCAGTCAGTTAAGGCAAAGGCATGCTTTGAGGCTGAAACAAGGCGTTAATCCATGATAACTTTTCCCCATGCCAACATGTGGGTGCAGGCCTCGCCCCCGCTGCCTGGCCCTCTCCTTCCAGCCTGAATAACTCTACCCTTAGCTGCAATATTTAGGAGGCAATATCGACTGAATGTGTGTGCATGTGCATGTGTGGAGGGGGGGTGGATGGTCTCAATAGGAGGTTATAAATCTCTTTCTCTTTTTATTATGACAGACAGAAAACTTAAAATGTTATGTGCCAGCCAGGCCTTGAGAAGACTTTAATGTGGCTGAGCATATCCATATGGATAATAAAAGATGCAATTCAATGCTAGACTGCCAGCTAGTGACTGCTATGACGTTTAAATTCTTTTTTTTTCCCCCTGAAATCCCAAGGTAATTTTTCCCTCATGCATTTAAAATTTTAACTTAAACATTTCAAAAATAATCCTTCACATAGGAGCTAGAGATTGGCACCTCAACTGAAGTAATCTAAGATTTCCAGTTTTCTTAGTCACTTTGTATAATTATACCTCTTGACATTTGCTATTATAATTATCTGATTTTGACTCATGTGTCAGGTTCTTGCATTACCAGAGCTCTTAGAATGATCTAAACATGATGGGCTCATTCGGTAACTCGTTTAAAAATAAGTAATGTGTTTTTTAATGGAATTTACAGAAGTGATGCACCTAGCAGAGCACACAAAGAAGCTTTGTTTGTGTCAATGTAGTAAAATTGCTAGTGGTGGGTTGAAGCATTCTGTCCTTGTGACTGAGCACATAACTAAATATTTCTCTAAATAGTCCTCTAAATATTGTATTGCATGATGAAATACTAAGAGAGATGAGTTTGGAAAATGTTGTCAAGTACAAGTCTACAACAAAACAATGCCTTGCCTTTTTTCACTGCCAACATGTTTCATTCGCCTGTTAAATTTGTCCGCTTTTAGCATAATTTTTTCTGCCAAGTTAATTCAAGCGACTAAAATTAAAAATGTAGGTGGGGAGCCAAGACTGAGCACTGCTGAGCTGCTCATCCAGTATGCTCATATTGACCACTAGGGGGCACATTATATTTGGCCTGGATGGAAATTACAAAGGACATTTTTGATTATTGAGTCTTTATTTTAAAGCAAGTGTAATTATTAGACAGCACATAAATATAGGTAAATAAATAAAAATAGGGGCATGAGCCTATGGAGTAGATACTCATGCTATTGATGAATATATTACAATGAGAATAACAGCAAGCCTTTATTGGTGGACATTTCATGTCTTTCATCACCAGGATTCTAATTCTTTTTTTTTTTTTTACTAGTTTGGATCACTTTCACAAAGCAGTTGCTGAGACATGTTAGAGGTGTCAAAGGGCTCCAGATCAGGATTCCTAGGCCAAAGCTATTCCAGCAACTAGACAAACCACAGAAACTCTGAGCTGTCTTGTTTGATTGGTTTTGTTGGCTGTGAAGGATGTGGGGATTAAAAGGGGTTTAAAAAAAGATATATTCTCTTTGAAAACTGTGTAAGTTATATTTTATACTGTCTCTATCCATCAAACCGTGACGCATGTTTACTTTGAAACACACAAACACAGACACTACACGCCAATGTTCTTTATGATGGTTCTCTTCTTCCATTACTCCACGTGCTGGAAAAGAGAGTCGTCTCAGAATGTATAATCAGAAAATTTCATATAAGGGCATTTTAGAGAGTGGTCTCATTCTTTTGCAAAGAGCTAATTTTATACAATTGCAGAGAGATAGAAACTTTCATGTACACACCCAATGCTCTCTCTCTCTCTCTCTCTCTCTCTCTCTCTCTCTCTCTCTCTAATACAGTACAGACAGCAGATATGCGCATACACACTTACACATAATACAGAAGCGGCGCCACAGTCTGCTGGGTGCATTTATTATGGATCAGTGTTGCCAATACTTTCAACACCAGTCCAGCCTTTTCCAAATAGCTACAAGCTGATACATGATGGATCTCATTCCACCACAGATGACTGATGCAGACAGTTCCCATGTGTTCTCTGCCAATCCAAGAGTCCAGGAATCCTTACACTCCAACACCTGAATCACCCGAATGATGAATTTGGACAGAGAACACAGCATGTTGAGATTTAGACCATAGACTCTGACCCAGAGCTTCGGTTTACTGCAGACTTCTCTCCTGAATAAATGTGATCTGTTCCACAACATTATAAATTAAGCTCATATGCCCTCCTCTGAAGTAACCATGCATAAACGCTAAAAGCTGGAGAAGCTCCATCCAACTTGCATTTTAAAGCCTCTTCCTATAAAATGTAAAAAATGAAAAAGTGTAGCAGATAGCCGGAGGCTCTGAGAATGCTGCATAGAAGTAGAAAATCTATTGCTAAATTATCCTAAGGGTACAAAAGGAATAGGTGGAATGATGGCAAGCAGCCTACACAGGCCTGGCCACAGGGAGAAAATTACAGAGGGAAGCTGCCAGTTTCTTCTGCCATAAGCCAGGCAGAACAAAAGAAGATGCAGCTTGTGGTTTTATTAAGCCAAATTGAGTCAAGCATACTTTTTTCACTAATAGAAATGGAGTCGCTAAAAATTTTAATATCCATGATGTGAATCAAGCAGGCAAAAGAAATTCATATTTTTTTATTTCTTTTATTTCTTGTTGCACTGTACATACAGTATACTGTACAGAACTTTAGTTCTGTTAAATTAAGTTTAAAAATAAAGGCTGGTTTTAAGTATATGTACAAATCTGATATGATCTTTGAAGGTAGGTACAGTATGTCACAACATATTCAAACATCATTAGCTTCTTTCTGTTGAGGTTTTATAAATGTTCAGGACAGTAAAATTGTGTTACACAACACCAGTAATAGTTAGTAACTGAGTTAAAGTTTAAGTTCTGGTTAAATCTGTTTAACATTATGATAGACATGTGTGCTTAAAAAAGCAATTCACTAGATTTGGATGATCATTAGATTTTTTTAATGCACCAGAAAAAAAAAAAGTTTATCTTCTTCAGCCAATTTGAGCTGAGGAATTTAACCTGGGGAATTCTTACTGATGAATCAGATGCAGAGTAATCTCACCCACTACCACACCAAGCAGTATGACACATTTGACTGACAGATTCATTTAAACACTTGTGAACTTCCTTCATTCATTGGAGGTAGATAATAATGTTGCACATGACTTACCCAAACAGCGGGTCATGCCAGTGCCAGTTAAAACCGCTAGTGAGTATGCAGGTAAAGAATGCGTCTCTGTCAACATACTTTAGAATAACTGTCATTTTAAACATAACAAACTACCTGCTTCTTTGTTACAGTACTCCTTAACACCAGCCTACAGTATTCTGGTTTACTAAATGATATTTTGGCTGGTTATAATAATATGATACAATAGTAAATAAAAGAACTCTAAAGACATGACTGTAGATACCCCTAAGTCATCCAAATGATGTGGTACAGTGCATAACAGGTCATTATAGATGATATTGTATAGATGTTATTGTTATATAGCTTTATTAATCATTATTAATCAGAATGAAGATAGTTATTATACTAATACACAATCATATGTACATATACTGCACAGCAGTAGCTATTACATTGTTACAGGATACTGTATAAAGACCCTAATACAGTATGTTTTAAGATTGTTACATTTTATGTTAGACTATCTTGTGTTTCTTCTACATTTATTATCAAGAATTTTTCCATATATAACAATTTATGCACCAATAATGATCATCTAAAGTAAAAAAATACTGACAAATGGAAACTGAGAGGAATGACAACATCTTCCCTTAGTGGTTGGTGAATATATTGCTGAAATTTAATGTCAGAGTAATGATCCAAAGCATGTGTTCTAACTGGCTAGATTTTCACATTTGACCATCTCATTTGACCTGAGATCTACCCATGATGCAAGTTCAAGGTTTTATTTAAGGTTTGATATTACAGTTCATTATTTATATACAAATTTTGGAAAGTTATGGCAAAAAAGAGAGTTCTTTAAAAAGGCAATATACGATACACCAGTCTTTCTTTTTCCAGGCATCCACATTCTGTTATCCACATTCTAGTCAGAAAGATATTTAGTCTAGTTACTAAGCAACAAACACCAGTAATAAGAATCCATTTTGTTGCCAAGGCGTGGCTGGAAAAATCCAGTGTGAAAGTTTAAAAGCAGTGATTTTTACCACTCTGGCATGGTGAATGTGAAATTGTGGGTGGCCAAGCAAACCCTCCTCATGGTTGAGGCCCTGACACCTGATTGTTAGTGATTCCGGATAAATGCCAATGCCTGGGTGGCATGCTGTGGTTTAATGATACAGAGCTTTCTCTTATATCACCAGGAATGAGATGGTCTAAGATTTGGGGGACATGGTCTGTGAGAATCTATCAGCATCTAGCTTAAGGCAGCAGAACTTAATTATACCATTGTTCAGAATAAATTTTTTAACACTGCCTACTAATGTGGAACATAAATTGCAAATGATGAATCAGTAATATTGCCATGATAATCAGCAAGGGGGAAAGGGATGTAATTATTATGGAAGATGCTTATTAAACAACAGACTGTAACTGTATAATATTATTATATGGGTGGAATGAAGATGTAATATTTATGATACAATAAGTCATGAAGAAGAAAAGTAAGTAATAATTTAACACATTGTTTATGATCCTAGATTTAGCTGAATATGTTTGTTACCCATGAGGCCAGCAAACATTAACCAGTCTTTTTTTATTGGCATCATGTACACAAAGAGGCGCAGTGTTTCTCAGTCTGCATGGGGGAAATTCAAAGTCTGTTTTGAAAACTGCCAAACACACACAGCGCACTAGGCCGTGTAACATAGTCCTGAGCATGTTATGACTACCCTCTCAGACGACTATCAATATGTCAAACTTGCAACAAATCACTCAACAGCATAGTTTCATCACTTCTCAAACTGTATGCATGGAAAAATTAAGCTTATCATTAGACTAATATTATTTTTAGGTCTTACAGTACATCGCTTTAATACTAATCCCCACTAATTTAAGGTTGCTTTTAAATGGACTGAATTTATACAACGGCATGGCAGCCTTCTTTCGGCATGTCATATAAGAAGCTTTAAAGTTAATCGATAGAGAAAGAAACTTTAGTGTCTTCATTCTTCACCAGGGTCAAGTTGTTCTTTTCATGCCAATAGACTTTAGGCTGCAGACAGAGCAAGAATGTTTTTACATGTGATCATTCATCCACTATGTGTTTCAGGCGCCACACAGATTAAAAGAAAGAATCTGAAAATGAAGGTCTTTAACTTTTAATCCTTTTACAAAGACCCTTCAGACTGTCTGAGGATGGATGGCGTCTGTGGGGGAAAAGAAAAAAAAACAAAACCTAAAGTCACTGATCCACTCCTTCTTCAACATGAGAACTAAATCCTAACACCTAGACATACTGTATGTAACTTGCTCAATAGTTTTGACATAATATTTCGACCAGGTTTAGGTTTAAAAATTTAGATATCAGATTAGTCAAAGTGCATAGCATTTACAAAAAAAACAAACCAATTAACAGACAAAGAAACAAAAAACAATAATGCAGTTTAAGTGGTTTTATTTCAAAATACTTTGGACTACATGGAAATAAAGAATAAATAGGTGTTTCTCTTAATTTACAGGTTTATGATTACTCTATTGCCACTTAATATTCACAGCTGTAACAACGAAGCTGTAACAATTACACCGTAATTCATACTTTATTTGAGGTCTATAAAAAAAAACTTATATATTTTTTTCCGAATAATGGAAAAAAAAGCTTACAATTCCTTCAGTAAAATGTCCTTTCATTTTTCGCAGCGCGAAATTTTCTCCACATAAATACATTAACCCAGAGTATGCTCAACAAATACAGTAGACGCTGGATATAGGTAAATACTGACCTCTTTTACACTGTATAAACAAACAAGTTAAAATAACACCACATATACATCGCAGAGACATTCCTACACTTCGGGCAGTGCTTGAGAGACAGGGTAACCCGCAGGTTCAGTTCGGGTTCAGTTCGGACAGGAGCACTTGCACTCGGATATGACTGGATACTGCACCGGGATCCATGTGCACTTGGATGTGCGCCGGGACGTGCAGTGCCAGCGCAGCAGTGTGAAGTGCACAGATTTGGAGGGTTTGCACATCATGCCCTCGGGCACTGAACACGAGCGCTTTGTCAAGCAGTTGCCCACTTTGACATAGCGCGGCCAGAAGCGGATGCCCAAGTCCTGCCACGCGTACACCACCGGGCAAAAAGCGTACGACCAGATCCACGCCAGGACGCGCCTGCGCATCTTCTTGTTTTTCTTGGCGTCGTGCATTATGTCGAAGTCCAAAGCGCGAATCTCTTTCGGCATAGGACGCTGCAGAAACTGCTGTCTGATGTCTTCAGTGTCCATGCCCGGGTCTTCGCGTTTCTCCTCGGGCGACACGACGGACATGAAGCGCGATTCGAACTGCGCGCCCAGCATGCTGCGCAGCTCCGTCTCGTTCAGGTCACGCTCTTTGGGGTCGAGCAACGGATCGCGTTCTTCCCTGATCAGCACGACAGGCAGGCTATCGCTAGGGATAGGACGAAGGAGGAAGTGCATTGGCGTGTGGTGCTGACACGAGCCGCCTTCTATCCGGAAGCCGAGAGTGACAAACAGTACGCACATGGCCAGAAAGTGAGACACGTTATCCATGTTATCCATTTGATCTTGCGCGCGAGGATATCTTAAGTGTAATCCTGGAGAAGACTGGAGCGAACGTCCACGCGTGCAAAGCGCCAAACTCCTGGTCGTGTCTATAAAACACTGATAACTGACAGTGTCTTTCTTGGAAAGTTCGGGTAGCCAAACGAGTCACCCCCAAGATGAGTCGATATAAGTCGCAGTGGGACACGTGAGAAGTGCGCATCCACCAAGTCGCCTAGTTGAAGGTCATGCCAGGCGCCAGTGCAGTAGTAAGCGCATGGCTCCGTCACACGGCGCGCGCTCGGCGCTCAGCTCCTCGTTGCTGCGTCCGCGTGTCTCCGCACCGCCCCGCGTCCGCATGGTGCTTCCTCGCGTTGTGCCGTCCAGCGCCCAACTGAGGGTCTCCATGGCCTGTCCGATTTATGTTCGCCGTTTGTGATGTAACGCAAAAAAGCCCAGTGTGAATGCCGGGGGCTTTGCCAGGGCTCCCCCGGCGCCTCCTTCTCTCAGAGGGAGGGGTGGACGGGGATTATGGAGGAG
>JAOTQY010000052.1:10390066-10403551 GCA_026413445.1 Dolichallabes microphthalmus
AAAAAGTCTCAGCTGTGTTGGGGGCCCTGTCAAGATTCTTTTCATGGGGCCCAAAATCCTTAGCAGCGCCCCTGATTGTGGATCTCACAGACATGATCCAACACTCAATGTTTATTCACCATAATCAAAATTGTAATTTGAAAAGAAATAAATGTTAATCATACTTCATCACTATATATATACATATATATATATATAAAATGATACGTGCTCCCGTGGTGTATATTCATCTTTTGACATGCAAAAAAAAAAAATTTTTTTGTCTTTGGTACCTGGTGGAGAGGTAGATTGATCTGGCGCAGAAGATTTTTTATGGCTGTCTGGAGCTCAGAGAAGAGCAAGGGAGCGCTGCTGCAGTCTGTTGCCTGATCTGCTCTTTCCACCTCCTCAGGCCCAGACAGACTATTCAGCCATTCCCACTCATCTCTGGGTGGGAAGATAAGGGACACAGTAAAGACACATGCACACACGGAAAAACAGTATTGACATGTTCGTCCCTGCTGTAGCTCCCATTACAGACTGTGCCACTCTATGCTCCGATTGCATGACGACAGAGTTTCCAGAAGAAAGTGAGCAGTTAAGGAGCCACACCAGTTCCTGATATGCAGAGTTAAGCCTTAGAGAGCAAGGAAAATGCCACCAACCACTAGATACCCCCTTATTTAGTCTGAATGTTCAAAATGTGGGAAAGTTCCATGTGTGCCACACTCAGACTTAACAGGATGCTTTACAGAAATAATAGAAAAGCTGTGTGAATGTGGATGCCTAGAGGGTAACAGACAGCCCATTCTTATAATCTCGAACATGCAAGGCATTTAACAGTGAGAATACTACCACTTGGCATCAAAGAGAAGGGAATGTCTGACATTTAAGAAAGAAAGAAAAAAAATCTCTGCCACTGCTTTTTTTGTTTTCTTGTCTAACCTTTGCGTCTCTTCAGCACAGCTAGAGGCTGATAAGCCACAGATGGTGTAATAAGAAGTGTTTTAGTGTAGCTCCTAATGATAAATATGTTTCTAGAGGGTAAGCTGGTGGAAATACAAAAAAAAAAAAGAGAGAATTTCTTTTCTCCAGAGATTTTCCTCGAGCCGTGAGTGGGCATCATCATGTGTGAGCCTCCCGCTAGCCTCCACGCTCCGGCCCCATAGTAAATTTAGTTTTACTACCACACTGAGCGGCAGGATAATGCTCTCCCTGTCTGGACCTACCTACCGGGGTCAACAGCATGACCTGAGATGAAAATAAATAAATAGCTCCTTTACCGAACAAAAACAAAAACAAAAATGACCACGTCAAGAAGGTATGTGCTCCTGTGGTGAGGGGAGCATACCGCGACAAGCCAGCGCTTTGACATATTTCAATATTTCATCTTTACAGGCACATGTACTCCTCATTTATGCAATGTACCAATGAGGAACCTGTTTGTCTGTTCCTGCGCTATATACTGTAGTATATACAGTACAGCTGGACTTATTCATTAGACGTACACATATCTCTTTTTGCGTGTGCAAGAATATTACACTTATTACATAAGAGGGTCATTTATTTAATCTGGTTATCTGATTATTATTTTTTTATTGTCTGTTCTGTTTGCAAAAATCAGAGCGTATTCAGATTCATGATCTTAATATTGAAAGTTTGCCTAGTTGCCATTTCATTACATTATTTTCATATACTGTATGGGCATGTTTATATGTTTTAATGGCATCAGTGCATAAAAGTTAAGTCGACACAAAATGAATAAAAAAAAATCGAAATCACTGATCTGCTCACTCTTTGTAAAGCAATCATTTACAAATTAACCTCACACATTACACACCTGTATATGACTGCACTGGATTCCCACATATTAATGCGAGAGCTGTGAATCATGTAAAATTTTCATGTTACATCAAGTCATTATTTTGTAAGAACAAGGAGAAAATACTGGTCAGGGAAATGCAGGCAGCAAAAAATTGACTGGTTTGCACCTGTCTATGTGGATTATGACATGCTAAATATTTTGTTACCGAAAGCAATATTCCATGCTCGCATTTTTGCCCTTGCCAACCCACACAAACAGATGAATGATAAACTAGATTCAGTGATCTGCTATGCATTTATACAGACGAATCTCATTTTTTCTCCGACACCCTTTGGCTGTTCTTCAGCTTCGTATTTGCTACTAGTCACCAAGGGGTTCAGACTACATGATGCATCATTGAGAAAGTTAAACAATAAGGAAAAAGCAAGTGGACAATTGAAAACTGACAAAATAATCACAAAAAAAGAGATCAACGTTACTTCTGTATAACATTGATATAGCTGACATAATGTGATAAGTTATATTTATGTATAGGGCAATTTTACAGACTTGTGTGTGTGTGTGTGTGTGTGTGTGAAGTATAGATTTTGGAGTTAACCTGGAGACATTCCAGTTGTCCCGTATCTTGGAATGGCAAAGCATGCTGGGTGTTCGCTGTGGTACCAGGACCTTAATCTGATCCACAGAGCTGCTGAGTTTTAAGTAGCCCAGATACAGTCCTGGAGAAAGACGGTGCTGACTTCTCCGCTGATATGCCAGGATATCCTGTTTACACATTGTTCATATTAGCTCACTCACTCATTTGTAAAAATGTATACCTGTAGTAATTTAAACTTAAAAAAAAAAAGGACTAAAGTAGTACCTGTATGGTGATGAGCAGGATATCTAGAGCGTACGGCTCTTCAGGGGTGGACAGAGATTTTCTCTGGCTCTGCAGTTTGGACACCTGCATCCACTTCCCATTGAAAAAGGAGTAGGAGCTGTCCATCTCCCTAACTGTCAGTAACAGCACATTGCCATGGCGGTCTTTAATAGGCTCGTAGTGAACGCGGCCCAGGTTGTGTGTGCCAAGAAGGTTCTGTGTGGACAGAAAGGAGCACAGCTGTGATTATGAAAGCGTGCACTCTAGCGCTTACGTGCTCAGTGGGTCTAGAATGCTAACAAAAGAAGTGGGTACAACAGTGCAGTAAGAGTCTGCTCTTAAATGTGAGCAGCTTTGGAATAAATAGCCCTAACTGTTCGTGAGCAGCAGCTATAATTGCCTTGTTTCACACAGCCTGTACACACAAACTGCACAGCCGCCTACACGTGCACCAACCGAGAAAAAAAAAAGGAAATTCTCGGCTGTGGCTCTTCAGATTCAATTCAATTACTATGTTGTGAGAGTAGAATTGAATTAGTCTAATTAGATGCTAGAAAGGCTAATTGAGGGCTGGCAGACCTGTAGATGACCAGCAGCAGCCAGCATCTTCTGCCTGGACTGCAGTGTGGACGAGGACGAGGTGGAAATCGCCATGCTCTGCCTGAGCCATCGGACATCCTCCCACATGCACGAAAGCTGCAAAACATATGTACAAAATTTTAATTCTGCTTTGACAGATTTAATGGAGGAATCATATAATTTTGAAGAAAAAAAAATCACTAAGCAGAATAGAATAGCCCATATTAATTTCGTTTAACATGATCATTTAAAAATAGGATAAACCTGCTCTGGATATTTTCGGTCATTGTGCAATAATCCATGCTTATTAAAATACCAACAAACATGTTATTACTTAACTAGAGTCATTCTGCCCCTTCCATTACTCAGGCATGGTGGTCAGCTGGAGTGTTTGTCATACCTTGGTAAACCACATAAAATCCTGCATGAGGGAATTGCTGTAGGAGTCCTCCACCTCCACAATGGGTATCTGATCCTCATTAGTCACCAGCAGACTGTCCTTATGATAAAACACTGCGGCTATGTAGATCCCCCTAGAGCCCCGGTGAGAGCACATATACAGCGCATGAGGGATTACCCAGAGTGACAGAAGGCAGTAACACATGTCACCGTAAGGGCTGATTTAAGCCCATAAAGTATACTGACCTTTTGAGAGTTTTGACAAATTTAGTGGAGGAATGAAAGAGATGTTTCAGGCTCCTAGAGACAGATTGCTTGCGACTGGGGTTCTGCAGCTTCGATGCGTCTGAAAGCAAAAGGTAAGTAAGGTCGCCGCTCACGTACTCACAGCAGAGACAGAGTGAAAGTCAGATATGCTGCTCCTTTTGAAACCAAAGGCATTTAACTGAACAATAAACAGGAGCACAATAAAGTATGTAAGAAGGCGGTTAAATAGGGCGATGTTATGAAGCTGCTTTTGGACCTCATGTGTGCTGACATTATAAACGATGAAAGCAAACAGTGTCTGGGCGCCGATGCGAGGACAGCGCAAGGTGTGCGTGTGGTGTTAACTAAAAATGGGCAAAAACAGAGGTGCGTCGTGTGTGACTGCGCCTCAGGGCTGCTGCATTGAGAGGGTCAGGAATGTCACGCCACAGAAAGATGCATTATCTACAACTTTTGAGTTGCGTATCTCCTGCTTGAAGTGCAGTCCTATCAGCGGTCCTTTCAGTGATGCCTATCTTCAGACGACCCTGTTTTCATGAAATTAAGCGTCACGTAATTGCCCCCCGTGTAAACAGTGCGGCACACTGAACAATTCGGGAGGCTGAGAAGCTGTTTACAGCATGCAAATGGCCATCAGAAAGATCCAGTCACCACAAGACTAATCACGCAAGCTGTAGTCTCGCTGTCTCCATGGGAAGGGGGACGAGGGGGAACTTTCCATTTATATACCGCTATTAGCCTGCATATGGACTACCGTGTAATACAAGCCCAAAAGAGCTTCATTATGCCGATGATTTTGTCGTAATAATTAATTAATACAAGGAAACTGACAAGGACATTTATTTTAACAGCTCGATTTATTTGCTTTCACTTTAAGGACAGAACATATACCATCCCGAGACTCCTAAGGTGTGGTAGTTATTCATTTGTGACACTACAGGCTTTATGTCCACCATGTAAAGAAAAAAAAAAGCTGTAGTGAATTAGCTCAGGGGAAGCTCGCAGTAAGCACGGCTACTTCTGCTGCCACTGAACGTGCTGATAACTCAACCTCTGAATGTGTATTTCCCGCTCTAGAGGTTAACTTACTTTGACAACTGGATTATAAGACATGAGTGCACTGACCTCCTGCGCCGGCAAACCGTCACACCAAATAAATATAGAAATGCTTTTTCGTTTATGAAAATAAAAATTGGATCACGTTTGATTAATGACTTGGCACTCCATCTGTCTGCTGTATGCATGGTGTGTAACCATGAAAAGAGGTGAGCGAAAATGTGTGTGAGCTGAGGGAACTACAGTACCGCTGGTAGCGTTTCTTCATTTTTTAAGTCATTTAGTGAAGGTCAGAACAGGCTGCTTTAGCATATGTGAACGCTCGCATGCTCATCCATAACTGCCGCAAGACTGCAAGACTTTCCAGCTGAGGAGGTGTGTGTGTGCATGTATGTGCGTGCGTGCACGTGTGTGTGTGTGTGCGTGAGTGTATGTGGGTGTCACTGTGTCTCATGTGGAACACAGAGAGCTGTGTTTGCCGCACACACCCCTCGTTCTGTGAGCACCCTCTCAGCTCCACATATACACATCATAAATTAAGATAACCTCCCCTTAAATGAGCAGCATTTTTTTACCGTGGTTTTTATAGTGGTGGCATTGTACCAGTGCTGATTAATTTTGCAGCTTTATTTTCAAACACCATCTCTCCAAAAATAAACTGAGTAAATACAGCAACGTCTTCCAGCATGTGTGGTTGCGAGCACAGAACACACACACTCACACTCACACACACACACATATGAACACGGCTCAGTGAGACAAACAGACGTGAGAGAGTACTATGTCTCGAGCACTCAAAATCAGACAGCTCTAAAAGCTTAATTCTACTTGAAGCGTGAACGTAAGAGGGGGGTTTCTGTCAGACGTAGTGGGAGGCAATTTTCTGTTTTTCTACATTTCAGTGTAAATCCTTAAACATCACGAATCGTGATGGGGGAAAAACACTTACCATAAACAACTCTCAAATAGACTTTTTCTTCTAGAATCAATTATCCAGTATAATGTTGTTTGAGACTCTGGCAGCCATCCCCCCTGACATCATTGACTCATGTGTTGACTCATAAACAGATGAGTGATGCAGACTTTTTTTTTTTTTTCTCACTCTCCCCCCAGGTCCCCGCCAGTGGCGGCCCACATAGCTGCCTAATGAAGTTGGTGTTTGTGAGCTCTGAGCTACTGTCAGCACAGTGAACAACACTCCTCTATGCCCCTCTCGCCGACTTCTGGATTAGGGAATGGGCGACAGGCCAAAGCTGGCACCGCGCTTCTCACGTATAGACAGCATCCAGCTTTGCTAATCTGGAATGGTGTTTACGCTCTGATTTACAAAGCTACAGTATGCAAGCTCAGCCGCGTAAACGTGCGCAATCCAAAATGGATAAATGTATTAAAAGATTATTTATGTACACAATCTCTTGAACTCCTCTCTCTCCAGGCTGGACCACTCGAAACTGAGAGAGCACATTCACACTATTTTGGATGTCTAAAACACAGAGTGAAAACATTCATTTCATTTCCACACTTTATTTTTCCCGTTTAGTTCATCTAGCAGAAGAAGTGAGGCTTCAAGAGAAACAAGAGGTAGACAGAGAAAGCAGTCCTCGTGACTGAGCGGAGCGAACTTAGAACAAAAGGGTGAGAGTATTATGAGGGTTATAAAGAAGAGATGAAAAACACAATTAAAAGAAAAAAGGAACGGCTGAGAGCAACAAAAAATCTGGGTGAAAAACACAGTTGATGAGCATGAGGTCATTTCTGCATTCAGCATTTGAGTTCCTCAAACTAATGTCACTCCTCTTATAGCTGCAGTACAATCAAAGCACAACAACAAAAAAAACATGTGTGTCTGTGCAACCACGATTTTCTGGAACAGCGTGGGAGAGCAGGCATTGTAAAGCAAACTGCAGCCTGCACTAGCTTATTTTCTCTTTAACGTAAAAAAAAAACATACAGTAAAAAATACTCAACATTGGAATGAAGAACCAAAGAACTTATGAAACAATGCAAACTAACAGTAATAAGCATCTAATTTAGGTCTTGATAGTAAAACACGCATTTCAAAACGGCAAAACTATTTGAGTAAATTTGAATGGTTTTAATATAACATGACACAAAGTACATCTGTACTTTATACAGGCTTTATATCCTTTATAGATTCCTGGGACCAACATGTCAGTGAGTCTATCAATACATTCCTTATTATACTCATCTTATGCTAAATAAATAACTGTATATAAGATGAGAATTCATGAGGTTAACTAGATTTTAATGTGACTAGTTAATGGCGATGCGGTGACTTAGCGGTTAGCACTGTCGCCTTGCACTTCCAGGGTTTAATTCCTGCCTTGGGCCCGTGTGCATAGAGTTTGCATGTTGTCCACATGCTTGGTGGGTTGCCCTGGTTGCTCCTGTTTCCTCCCACAGTCCAAAGACATGCAGATTAGGCTAATTGGTGTTCCCAAATTGCCCCTAGTGTGTGAATGTGCATGTGAATGTTGACTAGAGGTCCTACCACAGTGGTACAAGAAGGGAATAAATACTGTACAATGGTCACCATTGGCCTTCATGGTCCCTAGTTGGACTGCAGAGGTTCCTAGATAGATGGAAATTGCCTGTAGTGTGTGAATGAGCGTGTGACTGTGTGTGTGCCCTGTGATGGATTGGCACCCCATCCAGGTTGTACCCTGCCTTATTCCTTAAGTCTCCTAGGATAGGCTCCAGGCCTCCCTCCTCGACCCTGTATACATGTTAAAGCGGAATAGTTGATGAGTGGGTGAGTAGCTATGTTTACATGCACATTTTATTAATTCCAATGAAAGATTTTACCTTAGATGTTTACATTGATGCTGATCCAATCCAAGGTGCGTGTACATGTACAAATCAACTTAGATTATGTCTAAGTTATATCTATGTTGCTAGATACACTTTAATTCTGACTGCTGTGAAGCGTTTGATATGCTGGAAAACTGAAGAAGTATGTTCCTACAACTTTGAGTTTATGTTAGGCTTCCCATCTTTTCGCTTTCTGAATTATGATTGGTTGCAAGAATGCAGTCTTATCTATAATAGGTTAGATGTTTTATCACATATAAAATGGTGAGCCAGATTGTCCCCCTTCCTCAAACGCCTATAAAATTCTGGGATCGGGGTGTTCTCACGGAGTGTAGCGATCAAGAATGGAAGAAAACGCCCAATGTTATTTTAAAAAGCATATTTTAAAAAAATCTATCTATTTCAACAAGAGAGAAATGATCACATCAAGTGTTTCCATTGCTGATATTTACAGATCGAACAGATTATGAAAGGTTTACACAGTTCTGAATAGAAAATTCGTTCCGTTCAAGCCGGATCAGGTCAAACTGTTCTGATTATGGGGTTTACATGATGCATTTTTAGTCTGATTTGGTTATTGTTCCATTATTACTAAAGATTAAGATCCATGTAAAAGCACCTACTCATAAATAAAATGGTTTAATATTTAAATATCAAGGAATTCTTATACTTAGTATGAGCATCACTAAAAATTTTAGTTTAATTTATTTTAGGAAGCAATACTTTTATTTTTTATCTCATATACAGTACTCAAACTCAAAAGGTTAAAATGTTATAAGTAGGGGGAAAAAAAAACATTAATTCTTGACGATAATGTATGTGAAACTAAAGTACACACGAAGACCACACAGAAAGAGCTACTCCTAGTTCAAACCTCAGACAAACACAAAACAGCAATCAATACCAGCAATTATGACAAACAAAAAAATGGTCATGTACCACAGAAGACACAATGCAGAGTGATTGTTTGAGTCAATGAGCGGGAAAGAGACAGAAAGAGCTTCGGTATTATGATTCTGAAGAGCAGTGTGTGTGTGTGTGTGTGTTTTTACCTCCACAGCTGTAGTGTTGGTGTGTGGCGCGGACCTGCTGGAGCAGTCTCTCCATGGCCTCAATGTGCCCTCTCCGCCGGGACTCTCTACCATCGCTCTCCTTCCAGTCTGAAACACACACACACACACACACACACACACACACACACAGTTCATATTACACCTCAGAGATTTTGTTATTCTGCCCCTGAAAAAACCATCTGCCCCTAGTATAAACATACGGTTTAAAAATCCAGACCACCAAAAAAGGTCAGTCATTTTTATTGCATAATTTAAAAAAATGTACTGCCAAAAAGAATTTAAGAAACTTCTATCCTCAAGAAAGGAACTTATAAACGTTAAGAAAGGTGAGCCAGGCTTGTAGCATCATTGGCAAAGCAGACTTGATGCAGTCATTGCTGCCAACACACCAAGGACTAAGTGATTTGTTTTATATTAATGTATAATGTATTACAGAGAGATTTCTGACTTTATTTTGAAGTAAAGAGTTTTAAATACATTTAAACATAAGTTTGAAGCAACAAAAAGTGGAAATCATTAAAAGTGATTATTAATTATATATAAGTAAACTGGTGACAGGATCATGGGCAGTCAAGGCTCACCCCATGCCCAGTCCGGTCTGATTCCTCAGAAAAGCCAATGTGGCAAAAATCGCTGAAAATAAGTAAATGCTGGCCATGATAGAAAGGCACAAGATCACCCAGTGCACTCCCCAGATCCAATCTTATCAAGCAGACATTGGATTCACTGGACAAACGATCCATGGAGGCTCCACCCCATAACCAACAGCACCCAAAGGATCTGCAGCTAATATCCAGGTGCTGGACAGCACTGCACACCAACAGAGCAGTACCTGCAGTACCAAGCACGAGGGACCAAAGCTCTCCCGGCAACCCAAAGGGGAACCCAAAACCTTGGCGGCTTTAATGTTAGGTCTATTTATTTATATGTACATTATCAGCCATAAAATTATGACCGCTTGTCTAATATTGATTAGGTGTCCCATTTTGCCACCACAACAGTGATACACTGTGTCTTCTGACACCTCTGAAGCAAAACCAGCATTAACTTTTTCAGATATTCGAGCTGCAGTGGCTCTTCTATTGGATCGGACTACATGAGTCAGCCTTTGCTTCCCACATGAATCAGTGAGCACTGACTACTGCAGACCAGGAACATCCCACGATATCTGCAGTTTTGGAGTTGCTTTGACCCAGTCTTCTAGACATCACAATTTGGCACCTGTTAAAGGCACACAAATCCTCATGCTTGCCCATTTTCAATATATAAACTTCCAGGGCAAAGTGTTCACTTACTCTCTAACATATCCCCCACCCACTTCAATTGCCATTGTAACAGAATTTGCAACTATGGTTAGTGTGACAAGATCCAAAATATGATGGCTGTAGACAACTAGGTTGGAGCATCTTTAAAACTGCTCCAAAAATGTTCCTGGTGTACACTTTGGGTCAAGACATACCAAAAGTAATCAAAGGAAGAAAACCAGGGAACCAGCAACAGGGTCATGGCCAGCCAAGGCTCACTGATACATGATGAGGGGAGCCTAATGGAATAGAAGAGCTACTGCAGCTCAGACTGATGAAAAGGTTAATGCTGGTTCTAACAGAAAGGTGTTAGAACACACAGTACTGATTTGGTGGCAAAAATCAGTGGTTATAAAATGTAGGTGGTTATAATGTTATATTATATATTACAGAGAGAGAAAGAGAGAGTTATATATAGTTTATATATTTCTACTTAAGGATTAAAACACACTCTGCCATCAGAGACAGCATCTTGTCAGCTAACACTATGAAAAGTGGCTCTCTGTGAATTAGTAAATGCTAATGAGGAACAATGAACCGCACCGCACTGCTTTTGTGAATTTGTTTAAAGCCTGGCTAAAAGTGGATCATCCAAAACAGAATTAGCATAACGCCTGATTATTTAGGGACCTTTTAAAATAAAAAATAATAGATATAATAAAAGATGGACTAAAACAAGACATTTGCTCAAATAAACCCATGCCCAAGTATTACTTTCTGTCACTCTGTACATAGAAGAACAATATCGTTTGGAGAGGGTAAATGGAGAGATTGATTGGACTTGATTTGAACTTATGCCTCTTGGCAAATTAATGTGAACATAAAATGTCAGACCATCAAATCAGATTTGTCAGCAATGTTTAAAACTCAAAAAGCCCCTTGAGATTTGCTGGCCACTATTTAGAGATACTGCTTTAAAACACCAATGATTACATATACACACATGGACAAAATTGTTGGTACCCTTCGGTCAATGAAAGAAAAACTTACAATGGTCACAGAAATAACTTTAATCTGACAAAAGTAATAATAAATTAAAATTTTATGAATGTTAATGTTTAAATAAACTCATGGAACAGGCCTAGACAAAAATTATGGTACCCCTAGAAAAGACTGAACATATGTCTACAATCTTGTAATAAGTCAGTGGGCCTATATACTGTATAGGGCTCAAGGTAGTCACTTTGTTGTTTGGTTACATGGTGTGTACCACACTCAACATGGACCAGAGGAAGCGAAGGAAAGAGTTGTCTCAGGAGATTCGAAAGAAACTTATAGACAAGCATGTTAAAGGTAAAGGTTATAAGACCATCTCCAAGCAGCTAGATGTTCCTGTGACTACAATTGAACATATTATTCATAAATTTAAGATCCATGGGACTCCAGCCAACCTCCCTGGACGTGGCCGTAGGAGGAAATTTGATGACAGATCAAAGAGACGGATAATCCGAATGGTAACAAAAGAGCAAGAAAGACTTCTAAAGAGATCCGAGGTGAACTTCATGCTCAAGGAACATCAGTGTCAGACCACACCACCCATCACTGTTTGAGCCAAAGTGGACTACATGGAAGACGACCAAGGAGGAAAGCAATTGTTGAAAACAAATCATAAAAATATTCCAGTCTGGAATATGCCAAACTACATGTTGACAAGGCACATCAGCTCTATGTTCATAGACAGAAAAATGAAGCATATCAAGTCCCTACTGTGAAACATGGAGGAGGCTCTGTTATACTCTGAGGCTGCTTTGCTGCATCTGGTACAGGGTGTCTTGAATCTGTGCAGGGTACAATGAAATCTCAAGACTATCAAGGGATTCTAGAGAGAAATGTGCTGGCCAGTGTCAGAAAGCTTGGTCTCAGTCGCAGGTCATGGGTCTTGCAACAGGACACTAACAGTCAAAAACACACAACTAAAACACCCAAGAATGGCTAAGAGGAAAATATTGGACTATTCTAAAGTGGAGTTCTATGAGCCCTGACCTCAATCCTATTGAGCATCTGTGGAAGGAGCTGAAACATTCAAACCGGAAACAATTGGCGCAGTTTGTTCCAGAGGAGTGAGTCAAAATACCTGCTGAGAGGTGCAGAAGTCTCAATGACAGTTACAGGAATCGTGTGATTGCAGTGATTGCCTCAAAAGGTTGTGCAACAAACTATTAAGTTAGGGGTACCATCATTTTTGTCTAGGCCTGTTCCATGAGATTACTTTTTTAAAATAATTCTGTTGAAGCACGGTTGAGAAGCAATGTCTGACTTTCATTGGTTAACATTGATAGAATTTGTATTTATTATTACTTTTGTCAGATTAAAGTTATTTCTGTAACCATTGTGAGTTTTTCTTTCATTGACCGAAGGGTACCAATAATTTTGTCCATATGTGTATGTGCAAAATAACATTAAACACTTTTTAATCATTAGGCATGTTTAAACAAAAGTGTTTCAATGAAAACTGTAGTATTGAAAAACATTCCATTTACACAGTCGATTCTCAGTGAATTTTCTTATGAACTGTTTGTCATTTGCTGATACATCACCAGCCAGCTCTAATAGCAATAAAAGGTTTGCTTTTCTTATTGAGCGCTGCTTCTCAAGGCCAGACACGATGAATTCAGAAGCAGCATGTACTGTAAGTCGTGACAGTCACAGAGGTTCCACTTTTAAAGATATATAGCAAAAACAACACCTACATACTGTACATTACTATTCTCCTTATTTTTAATTAGAAAGCTAAATCTGTGTTTCATATAGGTTGACATTACACAGTAGCTTTATTATATCTACTGTAAGTTCATCATGTCTGATAGATACATTGCAAGTAAACATGTTCACTTACTTGATGGAACAGCACAGGGGGGTTGAGAGAGTTGTGATGGCCCCCACCCCTTCATATTATAAGCAGAAACCCGAACATAGTATTGCCTCCCCTGCAACAAATACAAACAAGCAGATTTATAATTTCTTCAGGTTTGTAGGTTAGTTATACTTAAAGTCTAGCAACTAGCTAGATTGCTTCTACCACACACAATGGCTACAACTCTTAAAGACTGAAGGCTACTGAACTGCATGCTTGAGTCCTATTGACAGGGAAGAGAAGAACTGTGTACTCCTATCTACACAGAAAAACCTATTTAGTTTTAGACTTTTGATGAAAAGAAGTAGTATTTTAATCTCATTGTAGTCATTCGACACCATATTGAGAGATTGACTGACAACTTTCTGGGTTGGGACCAGGGATGCTCATATTAACCGTTTAACCGTTAACCGAAAGAATTAATTTTGACCGATTATTACTATCAGTTAAACGGT
>JAOTQY010000052.1:10406239-10417822 GCA_026413445.1 Dolichallabes microphthalmus
TTTCTTTTTCAACAAAAATGAGAAGTATTACAAGTTGCTAAAAAAAATATTCCATTCATGATTTTTTTTAGTCATAGGTGTGTTAAAAAGCACAAATTTCAAGTATTTTTTTCTTTGTGAAAAATAATTTGGGTTTTATCAGTTTTCACCTGCCACAGTTTTGTCTCAATGGATAAATCAGTCTGCAGTTGTGTTTGTGACCATGTAAATACTAAATATAACATTTTATAATATAACAGAAGATCAGCGGTCCGATACACAGCTCCACCAGTTTGCCATTGTTTGGCCCTTGAGCAAGGCCCTTAACCCTATCTGCTCCAGGGGCACAGTATCATGGCTGACCCTGTGCCCCGGCCCCCTGTTATGCTGGGACATGAAAGAAAGCATTTCACAATGCTGTAATGTATATATGACAAATAAAGGCTTAACTTAACTTAATGATAGTGTTGTTTAGTTTTAACAAAAACAAATACAGTACTGAACAAAATTCTTTATTTCTCCTAAATTAAATAATGTAGATTAAAGAAATAAGAACAAATGTTACAATACAATATTTTAAAAAATAGTTGTTTATGTAACAACCTCAGCAGAAACTTCTGTCCCCCTCTCTTCAGCATTCAGCATCACCAGTATAGAGCATACAGCAACAGTATATCACCAGCCTGATCATCTGTCATCATCAGCACCTGTTTCTCACTGGTTCATCCCTTAGGGGAGATATTTTTATGCTTGAATGATTCATAGGTCCCTGTGTGGCTCAACAAACAAAAAACATTCCTCTGAAACTAGGCTGAAAATGAGAGCCAAAATCTTGCTTACAAATGAGAGCCAAATAGCCCTTCAAGAAGTGTGGAGAACTGTACCTCAAGCCTACACTAAAAAATTGCATGAAAGTCTGGCTTTTTGGAACCAAATGTGAAGAAATGAGGGGTGGATTTTAGCACAGTACTATATATAGCAAACGTATGCTTGGATTGTGTTTTTGTAGTGAGTCACTGGCAACTTGGAACAAAGAGAAAACCTGCACACAAAACCTTTTTGAGTATAAAGTTTGTTGAAGATCATGAGAACATTAAAAAATAATTTGATCAGACATCAAACAGCTGCATATACAGTATGTCTGTGGTTCCATAAAGTTAAAGCCTTCAATCTTCCTGATTGAAGAACAGGGTGTAGCAGACATACAGTAACCATGTGTTTCAAACATTTATATAGAAGACCTGATCGAGGGCGACTTACATTTTTACCTCATTATACAGTACATCTGAGAAATTGAGGATTAAGGGCCTTGCTCAAGGACCCAACAGTGGCAACTTGATGGTCATAGGGTTTGAACCTTAACCCCTGAGCTACCCCTGTTAAATGTTACTGTCATAAATGTTGAAGTGCATCATGGCTTCGAAATACAGCAAAATCAGTGCTACTGATACTTATAAAGGGAAAATTGTAACAAATATATTTATTCTGTAAACAACCATGAGAACCACAGGACATGTGTTCTGACACGGTTAGAAAAGAAATGAGAAGATACTGTACAAACTGCATGAATTTGGATTGAAAAAACTTGCCAGCTGAAAAATAATAATCACAGCAGCAATTATCCAATCAAAGGCTCTTAAGTATTTGAGTAATAATAATAATAATAATAATAATAATTATTATTATTATTATTATTATTATTATTGGCATGGGGGTAGGATGTGTATTGTACTGTATATGCCATCATTCTTCTCCAGCAAAGACCACTTCAAAAAAATACTTAAAGCCAAATATTGCCATGAATGTCATGCTCATGGAGAACTTTTGACCACAACTGTATAAAAACAATACAAAGATATCCTTTCCTCACTTATCCTAGCTCAGAAACCCATGTATCCCCTGAACTACGTAATATAGCCTGGCAGTGCTTGGTTTAATGTATTATAAGATACTTGTTATGTCTAAAAATAGGGTTCATTAAAGTATGTCAATATGACTTTGTTTAATAGAAGATCTGTGTCAGTTTTAAATAAATTTTTCTTAGCATAGCTTCTGTCACCACTTGGAAATTATTCAAATGATTCAAACATTTATTCGTTTCCTCTGAAGACAAATTTGATCTGAATAGTTCTCAGACAGAGAGTGAAAACTTTTCAAACATTTATTCCTCACATATACTTTTAAAGTACATTGTTATCAGTCGTTTGGCTGTTCCCATTGAGGGGTCGCCACAGCGGGCCATCCAATCAAAAATGCCCTTCCTGACGCAACCCCTTCCATTTTATCCTGGTTTAGGACCAGCACTGCATCCAGTGGCTGGGGTTTGTGCATTGGCTGGTAATCGAACCCAACCTTCCGCATTGCAGGCAAGAAAACTACCACTGAGCCACCAATGCCCACATACTTTTAAAGTGCATTGATTTTGCCTTTTGCAAGAGAAGATTAAGTAAAAGTGTATTCTGCTACACTGCCTTACATTCAATACACATCATAGATGTGTTAATACAACTAAAGGTACAACTAAAATCTCCTTTTTCATTCAGACTAAATAACAAGAAAATGCTCGTAGGGCAAACCAAGTCATTCAATTGTAATACACCGGATCCTAAAGTGTAATCTAATTTAAACCTGTAATGGTTGAAATTGTTGTCCTAAGGTAGATGGTAGAAGCACAGCTCAGGAGACCAAAACATGATTAGCTAATCCATCGTTTACAGTAAACTTTCTTAATAGGAAAATAAACCAATGTTTCATGAGCTTCTAAAGTGATTTAGAATAAGAGATAACTGTCTAAATAGCATATTCTGTAAAAGAGCAACAAAGTCATTAATCATGCCAGTGCTACAGGTTGTCAAAGTTAGTTGTATTTGAACTCAACACTGAGAACTATAAAAAGAAAAAGAAAAAAGACATACTTGGCGTTAAGCTGAAACACATGGCACTGTGTTTCGCCGTATAGATTTGTCATGGTAAAATGAACGTTGCCTGGCCAGTGCTCCTCATAGACTGAATACTAGAGCATGGTCTTTCAGGGCCTTAGTCATAGACCATGACAGCAAAATAAACAAATAAATACGTGGCTGAAGAAACCCTCTTTCACTGTAGCTGTTCTGCTTGGCCCAAACCCCTAGAGACGAGAGCTCTCCAGAAGAAATGATAAAGTAACTGTTGTCTTCTCTTAAAAAAAAAAAAAGGGAAAAAAAGTTGGTGGTGGGCAGAGGGAGTGGAGGTAATAAAATGAACCAGCCTTACTTGGGGGTCCATGGAGCAGCGAAAAAGCCAGCAATTTTAGCAGCCTCGAGGTGCAATTTCCTGTTGTATGAAGATTGACATCTGGCCACTATGTGTGGTTAATTGAACGTACTATAAATTTAAGCACCAACTATGCCAATAGTGACTTGTCTTACACAGTTGGCATTGTCGCGAAGCAGGGATCGCCCTAAATATAGACATTTTGGAGACTTACTGAAGGGCCATAAACATGCTTTAACTTCAACCTACGCCTGGACCTCCAAACTGGAGGCGTCTGGCTGATTGATTTACTTGGCACTTCTGGCCTGACATAAATATAATGCAGAAAACCCAGAAGTGGAAAAGGCAGCAATGTTTATTTTCTGTTTGTTTACAAGGATCGAATTGTGCCGCGGTGAAATGTTTTGAAATTTAACTGCCACCTGGGTACAATAAATCACTTAGTATAATTGCCCTGGGTTACATGCATCATTGGAAAAGTTAAACCATTAAATGACAAACCTTGTTAAGATTTTTCAGGAGGATGCTATGCGGAGTGCCCCCTTGCCACCCTAACGTCCAGACGGCAGCACAGTGCTCTCTGTCTGCTCTCAGACAACATTTGGCTTTTTCTTGCTCCCACTGATTCAAGTGCTTGCTTTGCATAAAGCTTTTTTTCCCTTTCACAAGCATAGAAGGTAAGAAACACCTGTTTCTATTGCCAACTGCTTGCAGAGATGAATATGCGATTGATTAGTTGGACAGCCCTGGGTGCAGAACAAAGCTAGTGCTGTCTGTCTGTACACTACATTCTGTTTATTGCTCCCTGTATTCACTATGTGCATTTTGAGTTCCATAACCATGAGGATTTAAGTTGGTTTTTATGCGCCCCCAAATATTTACTGATTTAATGAATTGTTTCATTGTAGCTTTAGTAAAAAGAAATAAAGCACGATTTTATAAACTGTTGAATGTTTCTCTTGTCCATTACTTCTAAGATCAAATTTCAGATTTTAACTGATGTTATTCATCAGTTTTGAAGGCTTCACAAAAAAAATCACCCCAACTTGTTTTTAACCAAGCAGTGTGTCATAATCGAAAGAGTCATGACAGTAATCATTTGATTTGTCATTTTATAACACAACTATGACTGGTTATGACAGCTGTCATGGAAAGGCTGACTTATTTAAGCATTGAGCTGCACAAGCCTCTAAAGTAAAGTGTGAGAAAACATCACACTGCCTCCCTCTATGTATACCTGTTTTCACTGTAAACGGCTTGTCACATTAGTGAGGCCTGCTTTTGGTCTTAACATTAAAAAACAACATTTTGACACAAGACAAATCTCCTCATGATGATGAATTACGGCAATAAACCTTCAATCTCTACAGGTTTTAGTGGTTTTGTACACAACCCCATGATCCCCATTTGAATCTACAAATCTTGATACGCTAATCCTGTTTGGGTTTTGAAATTAACTTGATAAGACCAAAATAGGTCAGCATTTTAAGATCTAGACTGCAGAGTGCACAGCAGATGTCCAACGTGTGAAACTTCCATGCCTAAACACATTAAAATATGTTTAAATCGAAATCTTTGTGATGTCCCACATTTCTTATCTACAGTAGTGCTAAAAATGCATTAGAATAGGGAGATGTATTTACTGTATGATGGCATTTAATTGACAATTGACAAGTAACTGTCAATTGTTACTTGTCAATTGTCAATGGTACTAAGATGAAAATTAAATCTTTGGTACCTGACCTGTTTACCCAAAATGTATAAAGAGCTCAGAAAGTTGGGTAGACGCGATAGGATTAAAATGCTGCTGCATCATTGTATTTTAGGCATAAAGGATGGGCTAATTCTCATTGTCACTATGCTCAGTTATTGCATAAAGGTTAATCAATGAGAAAAGAGGTGAGAATGCTGATGAAAGAAGTTTTCATTGGAAAGGTTTAATCAGAATTCCATTATTTAAAAAAAATTATCAGATGGCACTAATGATCACAAGTTAATTATGAAGATTAATATGCAAGCGGTTCAAGATAGTACATGTACAGTAGGTGCTCAAAAACCATTCATATTTTCTGTATGAGTCTCGACTATACACCAACCAGCCATAACATTATAACGCTCAGCATTGTGTAGGTCTGGGAGTGTGGTGAAGTGTCTGAACACTGGAAGTGGTTTCTTTGGGTGCCGTTCATTGATGAGTGGAGCCTCTGTGGATCAGCCTTGTTTGTCTGTTCAATCGGATTGAATTCTGTTGAATTTGGAGGATGGTGGAATCTGGGGAATTTGGAGGATGGTGCATTGAGTGTTCTCATGCCTTTCTATTGTGGGCAAGAATTTTTTTTGCCAATTTGTCCTGCATTGGCTTTTCCATGGAATTGGACCAGACAGGCTTGTGTTGGCTCCCACAGGCATGAGTGGGCTTTGGCTGCCCATGAACCAGTATATAATTACAATTATAATATAGAATTGATGTTAATGTATTAGTGTTTTGTGATGTTAACTGACTGGTATATCTGTCCATCAACAAACAGGTTGGTTGAAATGAAACAGTCAGTGTAAACTTAATTTAATACAGAAGTACTCACAATGTGGACTCTCCTTGGCCCCCGCCTTGAGAAGCATCTTGGCTATTGGCACATTGTTGGTCATAACGGAGATGTCGAGTGGGGTCAGGCCTTCACTGTTGGGTGTATTGAGATCCAGTTCATCTGCTGTGTACTGGAACAAAAGGATCTGTACAGCATCCAGGTCTTGCTGTTCCACAGCCTCAAATAGAGCTTCACTGCTTTGAATATTCTACAGTACAGGGGCAGAAAAAAAGCTTTAAATGTCTGATATTTGCTCAAAATACAGCACAGTCCACTAGCTGTTCCATCTCAAAAACATTACAGCATTTTCTTTACCATAGGCCAAAAATGTTCTTTACTACTAAAAATCAATACAGTACTAGTATTACAGCAATAATGATAAACAGGCAGACCTTACAAAATAATAAATATAGTAATCATGTCACACTATTGAGAAGACAACTATTACTATTTCAATTAAATTAGTATATTGTATGTATGTTTTTCAGAGAAAATATTACTACATTGAAAAAAATATAACCAAATGTAACCAAATTCTCTTAATGAATAATTGAAATGTTATATAAATATGCGTACTGTTTATTTTAGATATTTTTTTCCCTGAGGGACTGTATGGAGTTTCTAAAGAGGGCAGAATATAGGAACATTAGATAATGTAGAAATTCAGACTATTAATTATGTAAGCCTAAATGAAATAGGTCAATAAAACACTTTATTGAGCCTTAGAAGCGTGCGAGGAAGCTGTTGCAGGGTGTCAAGCCCATTTTTGCAGCAGCTCTGATTCTGGCAACCAATAACCAGTGATATTTGCAAATGAAGGAACATTTGTTGAAGTTATAAAATATCCAGAAATGACTTAGCATGTACTTCCACTATTCTATGAGCTATACCTAGTGGAAAAAATTACAGATTGGAAACGTCCAGGTCAGAATAATCATATTTATTTCAAAACCTTAGTAGTCACTTACTGAGGCTTTGCGGATGCGATCTGAGCGGCCAAAGAAGTAAGCATCTTCAAAGGACGAGTGGCTGCCCTTTAACTTTTCAGAGAGGTTGCGGTAAAGGCGCTTTGCTGCGCTGGGAGACGCAGGAGCAGCCCCCTTCTTACTGTGGCTCAGCTGGAGGTTCTGCATCTGCTGGGTCATGCTAACACAAAAGCTCCTGGAGGGAGGAGAAGACAGAAACTTTTCACAGGGCACACTATTACTGGTCGACAACAGGAATTTCAAAGCATGCATTCTATCTAATAAATTGTCCACCTTTTTTCAGACTTCTTGTAATTAATTTAAAAAAATTCTAATATTACACAGTTTGTATATTTGCCAGTTTTAAATGAATTATTATATTTTCACCATATTACATTTTTTTTTCAGTGGAACAGACTGAGTTTTGAGCAATGGAAAAAGGTCATGGGGTCCGATCTGACCCTATTCCAGAGTGATGTTCATGTCAAGAGACGCGAGTGAAGTGATGCCTTCATCATGTACAGTATAGTGTACAAGTGCCTTAAGGCAGTGTTATGATCTGGGATCGCTTCAGCAACATTATGTGGCAATAAAATGATGTCAGCTGACAACCTGAATGTACTGAAGTTATTCCATCAATGGATTTTTCCCTTCACTGATGACACAGCCATATTTCAGGACAAAAAAATGCCACTAACCTCATTGCCTCAGGTGCTGAAAAAGACTTTCCACACCTCCCATCATAATAATGCCAACAAAATAAATGTTGTGACAGTGCATGGTGTAATCAAAGTTTAAGGTCGTTCATGAAAATATTCAAGTGTGTGACTTTACTAGCAAGGCAGTAAACGAAATATCCATAACATAAAGAACTTAATTCATCTCATTTTAAAAAATGAACAAACAAAAAGCATTAAATGAAAGCCAGAGTGTGTACAATTATATTATTTCTGTAGTGAATGAGCAGTGTTATGTAGCACACATTCATTCAAAATCAATGTTTTAAATCAATGTTTTTTCATAAACAAAAACTGAATTATTTTACATTTGAATGGCATGGGAACACATTGTCCTAAGATAAAACCTGGTCCGACGGTATAAGATACTGAACACAGGAAAGGCATAAAATTAACTAACTAGCTAATTAATTAATTAATTAATTAATTAATTAATTAAATAAACACACTCTCCTTATTATGTAAGTAAGAAAATGAAAAGCACAGCCCAAGTGATTTCAGCAAACTGTGCTCAGTTTAGATTGACATTTTCCCTTAAGTGCCACTGAAATACAGGGTCCTGGGTGATATTTTTCACCCAGCAGTCCATAATCCATTCAGACATGACATTATAGCAGTGTGCCATTTTTCATTGCTTACACCAAGTTTCTGCAAGAACGCCCACACAGCGCTAATAATACACGCTCTACAGTTCAGGAGCACAGCCTCTGACACCAGTAAGTGATTTAAAGAATGCCTTGAGAGTTGTTCTTTCCTCCATGCCATGTCTGAGACTGACTTTCCCATCACCCAACTCCATTCATCAAAATGTGAAAGCCAGAGGAGCACCCAGTGGGTGCAGAGTGACAGCATGGATCTTACCTGGGATGAATAAGGTCAGTTGATTTGAGCAGGTGTCTTAGAAAACAGGAAATCGGAGACAGGAGAAGGTAAGAAGGTTTGAGAGTACTCACCTGTCAAGGCTTTGTGAGCTCCCTGGAGAAACACTGAAAAAGAGAAGCGGACGGAAGTCCTTGCTCAGCGTGACATCTCTCTGCCTTTGGTTAAGTCTCTGAGCCAGACGGGAAATTTTGCTCTCGGATCTGACAAGACAGCAAGTGGAGAAACCCAGGTCAGTCTCATGGACATTCAGAGTTTAAGAATAGCCAAGTGGCTCTGAGGACCCTGTTCTTTAAATTCAACAGGGAACACCTGGTGGTCACTAACACACTCCTATCCATGCGCATCTCGCCAGAGAGCAGGCTGGTTAATGCGCAGAGACAGGAGCATGGAGAGGAGAGATGGCGCAGGGAGGGAGCGTGAGTGAGAGAAAGGAAGGAAGAGGAAAAATAGAGAAAAGGAGGGAGGGGAGGAGAGGGGCATTCTGTCAGCACTAGGATGAGTAGCGCAGAGACAACAAAAGCACTCAGGCATTTACAGCAAGGTCCCACTGAGCATGCTCACAGCATGCAGTGGTGAGAGGGGGTGGTCGTGAAGAGAAGAGAACCTGTTGTTCTTCCTCTCATCACTCATGTTCTCTGCAGTGACACTTATCTGCAAATACAGACATCAGATCTCTTAACAATTAGTACCATGGCTGTGACCGAGACCTGAGAAGGGTCCACAGGTCACTTGCACCAAATCACACACACACACACACACACACACACACACACACACACACACACACACACACACACACACACACACACACACAAATGCCCCCCCCACACACAAATAGATCAAATGTTCTGTCTCTCTATAAATCACATTAGAATCTCAATAAATTAACATCTCAGTTGTAACCAAAGATTGTACTGTATTGATGTGAAACAACACTTTTTATACAATAATGAACTTGACTTGATGAACCCAATTTAAACATATTCATTTCTTTATTCATTTTGTTCTTCAACATATAGCTCATAAAGCAGGGAAACTTTCACTGTTTCTGTTATTACACCTAGTCTGTCTATGTCTTATCTTTTCCCTAAATGAGTAAAGTCTTGAGACCTTGATCACATAACATAATGCTTTTAATTCTGACTAGCGAATGGCCCAAAGTGGTCTATTTTTCAGAAAGTGTACTTAGTGCTCCTGTGCACAATGCATGGGCTAATTTTTATTATTTTCAGTGGCTACTGGAAAATTACAAACTCTTTCCCATTTTGTGATACTGTAAAGGTAAAACAATCGTGCTAAAACAGGGGTGGGCAATTATTTCCCCCAGGGGCCAAATGAGAAGCAGAAAATATTGTAGAGGGCCGGGCCAAAAGTTTGAAATTTACTCTGGTTATTCATTTTATTTCTACATTGAAATAAGTAAATGGCATTGTTTACAGAAGCTGGTAAGAGTATGTGTTATGGTTAGATAATGAGAGAGTGAGGTTGTTTTACAAAAAACAATGGTAAGTGTGCAACATTTGTAACTCTTTTTCAGTCACATAAACACCACAATGCTTTCTGTTTTTAACTTTGTGGTATCTTAATAGAAAGTTAAAAATGTCTCTGTATGCCAATAATAATGCAACATAACATTTTTGTCTGCCAAACGGTGCAGAAAAAAAACCAAAGTAAACATTCATCAAAGACAGCAAAGTTTCAGTGTTTTTTTTCTTGTTCAGTGAGAAAAATCTAACGTCTGTTGAGCTTTAACAAGTGCACTGGTCAGATGGTTTTAATGTTATGGCTATTTGGTTTGATCAGTAATATGCTGGGATTTACTCAAAAACGAAATAAACACCCTTTCTTAACTTTTACTCATTCTGGTAAAATCTTCTTAGGGACACGGAGTTGTCTATAATAAGAAATTTTGTGGATCAAATCACAATTTTTTTTTTGCTCTTCTGCACATCCAACAGGGACTTTTGATTATACAGAATAACAGAACACAGTAAGGAAATGGCTTGGACCAAGGTGAGGACTATACAGGGCTATGGGGACTATGAGGACTATGTTGCAATAACTACCTGCCAAGTTCACTTAATGTGCAAGTGGTGTACGTGAATGATTGTGTGTACAGTTCCTACAGACAGATGTGACTCTTCTGCAAGTTGGCGACAAGTTATCTGGCGATTTTCAAGAATCAGAGGTTCCACTCGCTGGTTTTTCACGAGTATGACACAAGTATGCTGTAATCATTTCAACAGCAAAATAACTGACATACTTTATTTCTTTTTTTTATCTCAGTGTGAAACTTATTACTTTTGTTTTAAAAACAGCAGTTCTCTGGGTCTCGATAACAATTAAGTTTACTGTACGTGTTGTAGGTAAGCAGGTCAAACATACGCCAATTAGGTACAAGACCCTCATGTACATTCTGGCATTCTGGTTATAAGGTTTGTTTGCATATTTAAATACTGCAGTAGATGCAAGCGTAAGATTAGCTATACACATCATTTTATGGTTAGACTGACATGCAAAACAAATATACATATCAATATGCTCTATATATACAGTAGATATGCTCAAATTGCAGAAACAGGTATTAATGAGGAATGATTCAGATATAATAAAATGCAGGCATGAATGAAGTTTCATTTGGTGGAAAAAAGAGCAATAATGAACATTGACGAAGCTCCGATGACATAGGAGGATAGCTTATTTACTCAAAAACAATACTTCTATAATTTAAATAAAATTTGTCAAGCCCAGGGTACATGAAAAAAAAAGAACAAAGCTGTTTCCATAGTTGCAGGTTAAAAGCATCTTGCTTGTGGATACTCACAAGGCACAGACCTAATGAACTGTGACACTGATAGCTCTGTGAGAAGGCCATATCGCCAGGGTCTATATTCATTATTTCTCCTAGGATTTCTTTGTCAGATGTTTAAAAAGGAAACAGATGTCTGACAACTACAGTTTCTTAGAATGACAAGTGAAGCACCCTAAAATATATACGAAGGATCTATCCATCAGTACAGCATAGTTATATTAAAAACTGATTGCACATGTCTAATGGAAGCCACCATGGCACCCACATGTAGAATATTCATTCATTCATCTTCTATACCGCTTTATCCTGTGTTTAGGGTCGCGGGGGGCCTGGAGCCTATCCCAGGAGACTTAGGGCACAAGGCGGGGTAC
>JAOTQY010000052.1:10443104-10457866 GCA_026413445.1 Dolichallabes microphthalmus
TCCATGAGTTTAATTTAAAAACTAAACATTTAATGTTTATGACACTTACATCCAATTTGCATAATAATTTGGAACGCCGTGTAATTTATAATGGGTGCCCAGGTTGAGGAATACCTGAAGAATTCCAATGCAGTCCTCCAGGGCTGGCACCAAGACGCCGGCGCTTCCTTACACTCACGCTGTCTTGACAGGAGCGTGATCCTGGGTTCAGAGCTGGAGTGGAGGAGGTTTGCAGGGCCACAGGGGACCGAGGGGTTACGGAGAGGGGTACAGTGGCGGAAGTTGGCACATGACAGTTTTCCCTTTCTGGGGAGTGGTTCAGATAGATAGACTTCCTGTCCGGGGCCCTGCGGGAGAAACACAGCTTATGTGATTTTTGTCATTCTACTATGCAATATGTTGATGTCTCCATAGTTAAAGAAATGTCCCGAAAACCTGCCCTAAATATGTGAATAATGTAGTAAAAGAAAGGTGTAACATAATAAATGTCTAAGCAGTGGTTAAGAAAGCATATCTCAGCTACAATGATGCACATTGATTATTTTGATTAATAATTCACATTTTACACCAAGAGAACTGCCTTAAAATGCAATATTTTAATATGAAGATAAATCATCACTGCACTGAAAAAGTCCACACAAATTAAGTTATACCTGATTTATTAAACAAATTACCTAATAAGTTTTAAATTTCGTTCCAATCTTCAAACCTGATTAATGCAGAAACCACATTTATTATCTTGCTAACAATAAGGTTAAACCAAAATAAATAAATGCACCTACAGATGTGTTCTGAAAGATGAAATATGTGAAAATACCTATTCTTTACAATGTTATTTTACCCTGAAAGATAAAACACTCAAATTCCTTGTCTGTCAAATGTACCTGCTTACTGGAAGTGTGTAACTTTGACTTTTCCATGATCCTCTCTTGTAAGACTTCTTCTTTTTTCTTCTGAGTAAAAACTCAACCAGACCCTCCACTGCAAACATGCTGCCTGTGTAGCTGCAATTCCTCCAGTCATCACTTCATGAAAATTATCTCATGAAAGATTTCTCACATCACTCCTCTGTATAATATACATTTGTCATCTCTATGCGTTGCCAGCATGATTGTTAAGGATTCCTTAGTAGTATAGTAACATGTATAACACAGGGTAGTATAAACCCCCAGTTAAAAGCAGCGGTAGTGCTCTCTTGTGTTCAAAGTCCGTCATAAATATTGAATTTCACCTGCAGCTAAAGTGAGCCAACACAGCACGCACAAAAGCCACATCAGTCAATCAAGAGTCAAGTGTTGCGTGTATCTGATCATGAGTAAGCCAATTCCTGATCGCCTGAAGCGAGATATGAGCGGTTTCCACAGTATACTTCTGTTTCCACTGAGATGTAATACCACCTATACGGTAAACTATTCTTTCCACTGTATCCAGTAAACAGCTTGGTAGTGGTCTCCTAGAATTATGAATTCCTTTTCAGTTCTCTTTGCCCTTCCAAAAGACCTAATTTGTGGGAGTGCTGCTTAGATTCCTCAAACAGATATCCCTTGTTTATAGTACATTCCTCCAATGACTCAAAACTGGAAGGTTGGCATTTGAAAGGGAAAGCATTATGTGCCATGTTCATAGGAAATTTCTGCATATTAGTGCAGAAACAAAGCTTCCACAAACAGAAAATTATGGTGTTAAGCACATAAAGAACCACTTATCTTATGCTATGAACACAGTAAAGCTATTCTTACTCGAGATACATTGCCAACTTACTCTAAATTCATTACTATTATTTTTATAATTAGACATGTTTGCATTTGAGGTGGTAAAATCTTGCTATTCTTTTGTATTTCTACAGGTAACATGCTCTAAACTATTCACACACTGGCAGGCTAAGTGTGTTTAGAATTGTAATAAAATCTCCAAATCTACTATAACAAATCTTATATCAAATCAGAATATTTTAAAAATTGCGACACTAACAGAATCACAAAACAAATCGAATCAGCACCAGTATGCTTATCCCAGGGGACTCGGGCACGAGGCACCGCACTCACACACACACACACACACACACACACACACACACACACACTACAGGTAATTTTGGAAATACCAACTAACCTAATCTGTATGTTTTTGGACTGTAGGAGGAAACCAGAATACATTAAGGAAACCCACCAAGCACAGGGAAACATGCACCCTCCATGCACACAGACCAGAGGCAGGAATCCGACTCTAGACCTTGGAGGTGCGAGGCTACAGTGCTAACCATGCGTTACCATGTCACCTTTGACCTATTTTGAATTTTAAAAAAGGATTTTATTGTATTGGTAAAAAAAAAAAAAAAAAAAAAAAAAAACACTGCCCCTTAAGAAAAATCAATAATATACAGATAAAAACAAAAAATGACCAACATCTTACTTACTTAGGACATACTAATCACTAGTACATTTGGTATCCTTATTACTAAGCTAACCTACTCCTTATTACAACCATGCATACACTTTAACTCCCTGCATTCACATGTAAAAAAAAACTGGGGAAAGTTGATGCCTGTTAATCTGCTTTGAGATTATATATATAATGTAAAAATTGTTCCAAAAACCTTATTATTAATTCATTTCCAGTATGAATGAATGATAAATAAATGGTCAGTGTAATGGTGGATTTGGAACCTATCCTAGATAAACATGCCATGAGACTGGAATACCTCCTGGATGGGATGCCAGTCTATCGCAGGGCACTACACAAACATTCATACCCTCTGTTACACCTAGGCCAATCTGCCTACTGGTGTTTTGAGAGATGTAAAGAAACTGGAGAGCACGAAAATAAACTAAAATATACAATTTGATTACATTCAAAAACCGATTTGAAGTTGCACCTTTCTGGGTGATTAGAATTCCACTGTCATTGGAGTAGTGCTCTATAACTACAGTATACTGTTCTGTAACACACAATTTGCTCACAGATGACGCACATTTACACATTGTGCTACTCAAAACACATTTGCCAATACAGAAGTCATGATGATGCTTCTGTTTCACCATCAAACAAAAAAATGGCAAACTGCCTCTGACTTCCTTCATAAGGATTCAATAATGCCCTCTAGTGGACACATATAATAATGTACCATGGTAAGGGCAGACCAGACATTTTGTTTATTCTTTAAAATCAATGGATTTAGTAATCATTTCAAACACCATGCCCTTCATTAATCAGTGATTAAAGGTAAAGAATATGACTGGAAAGAAAACAAATATAGCAAAGAAGCAGAGCACAAAAGTAAGATGAAGAGGAAAGGAACAAAAAGATCATTTAATCTAGCTAGAGACCGGTTTACACCAGCTCTATATTGCAAACATGAAATGTATACATTTTGTATTAAGCTTACCTGGTGTCAGCATCTCCAGAGTCGCTATCAGTAGACAGTGGTGAGGGAGAGCTGGTAGAGTCCAAGCTCCTGGGCAACATTGTTGATGGCATACACAGCCATGACTCCAGATCCATGAACTTCGAATAACTCAGCATCTCTAAAACACTGCACACATTATTTAAAATAATGATTAAAAAACTTTTATTTTAATAAACTTCTGGGTGGCCACACTAGAAAGAAATGCTTAATGTACCTAAAATAATCCAAGATAAAATCTAAATGTGAACATTTCCAAAGTATGAGGAGTGTGATACTTTTACACTGTATATTTTAGAAATAAATTTTGCTTATTTTTATCATTTGGTTAACTAATACAGTACAACAAACATTAATGTAGGTCACAGAAAACAGTGGTCCCACCTGTCTTCGCCTATGCCTGGAATTTCATCTTTCTCATCCGCTGTGTGGAACATGCAGGATGCTCGTGATTCCCGCGGAATCAACAGGCAGGTTTTATCCGTCTCATACGCCATGTTGAGCCATCTCTAACCATGCACCAAAAGAAAAATAACATGGGAGTGTGAAGTTTTTTCTGGTTGCATAATGAGCTCTTAAATACTTCTTGCATTTCTATATAACCATTGAATTCATTTGTATCTGTAGGTGTTTGTTAAACACTGTGGATTGTACAAATATGGTTGATGGTACAAAGGCATATGCTTTAAACTAAAGATTCCATCCACCATCTAGTAGTTCAACTACAGTAAGGACCGTGGAGGCCAATGGTGACCATTGTATTTACTCCCATTCCTAAGACTGTTGTAGGACCTCCAGTCAACATGCACACACTACGGGCAATCTGGGAACGCCATTTAACCTAATCTGCATGTGTGAGGAAACCGGAGCACCCTGAGGCAAGCACTTGGAGAACATGCAAACTTCAGGCACACAGACCCCGAGGCAGGAATCGAACCCGGACCCTGGATGAGCGAGATGACAGTGCTAACCACATCACCGGTGTATATCTTCAAAAGTGTGCAAGTCTTTTTTTTTCTTTTTTTACAATTTACACAGAAATGATATGGTATACTCTACTGAACCATGAAGTGTACAGTATGTGGACAAGGTTTGATAGTTGAGCTGATCGTGACTCAGGGGAAGTTAAATAAAGAAAGTTGACACAGTGTGAACAAGGAACAAGACAAGGAGAAGGCAAATCCACACACACACACACACACACACACACACTTAGACAGCTCCAAATCATTCCCAGAAGAGGATGAAGAGACATGTTCTTCATGGAACTCTTTCTCTCTCACACACACACCTCTGTGTGTGTGTGTGTGTGTGTGTGATGTTACTATACTCATGCTCCTCATTCATGCATCTTTAACTCACACGTCCCCTGAATAATCTTCGTGCTTCTCAATCACTCCGTTCATTCCTAAAGTGTGTCTGTATTATTCTGTGCACTTCAGCTATCATTTAAAACACAACATAACTTAGTTCTCCGTAGCTTTCATCCTTCGTGAAGCTAACTAGGCTACCTCCTTTGTTCTCTAGTCTTGGTTTTGTACTGCAGACTTTCCCGAACATCTGCATTCAGTTCCCGTCAGCCGGTCGCTAGGCTGAGCTTCCCGTCAGCCCCTGCTGCTCATCATCATTCACACGAAGCACAAAGAAGCGAAAGAAAATCCGTGTTTTCTAAAACGTGAGAAGCGTTTAAGACTTGACAAAACTCACCAAGTAGGGTCCCTGTTCGGCATCAGGAAGTGACCCAATCTCTGCACCCTCTGTCATCTGGCACTTCTTACTCTTCGCAGCGAAAACTAAACTTTCCATGCCTAGTGAACCATCCTGTGCGATGCGCTCATATTCCGTACTGTAGCCGACTGTTTTACGGATTGTTTTCGGGAAAGCTGTTCTGAAATGTCGGTTTCGAAGTTTCAGAGAGAGAGAGCACAGACTTCAGAGAGGACGGACGCCGGAGGCAAGACAGTTTTTGGACAGGAAATATTTCTGTAGTTGCAGAGGGAAAATTGCGAAGCGGGAGTAATTAGGCCGTGGAGTTAGATAAACAGTGCATCTTCATCTCCGGAATCTTTACTTATGAGACTTGTCTCATTTAGCTGGCTTTCTTTTGAACTATTTTAGATATTATAAAATGATTATAAAAGCTGCAGCATTTCGAAATTAAGAACCATCTTTCATATCCCCAGAGCAGATTCAGCCTGGCAGAGATATACAGTGTGTCGAAGTGCATGATCAAGGGGAAAACTCTGTAATGTTGTGGAAAATACTTAAATAGCCCCATTAGTCACAAAACATCATTGACAAAAAGTATGACGTCTCTTAAAATATGAACTGTATTATCACGAACAGTGAGCAATTCCTGATGCAATATTCAGTGCAGGGCTTTTTTTTTTTTTTTTTAGTTACCTTGGAAACTATCCATCTTCCCCAGGCCTATAAACTTGACTAAAATTAACAGTAGATTTGACTGACTTAGTGTTGTTACTTTCAATGTAGCATTCATTTTTAGAATTGGTCCAACCATTAGCAGCTTTGGCTAGTCAGACTGAGTTGGCTTTTTTTTTTTTTTTTTTAGCAGGGAAGCTGTTGTTGTTGTTGTTTTCGCAAACTCAATAAAAACTGTTTCCCTGGAGAACAAATCATTTGTATCATTAATATGCATTGAACACGGTTTTCCATTAAACTCATTCAAAGTACATGTTTGAAACTCAAAGAACATAATTATACCTACAATTTATTCTCTTATCATGTAGATTGTAGAAGCTACAGTCTGACAAGCAGACTGGAAATGCATTTTTGAGTAAAAGTGACTAAAGAATATTTACCAATGTAATGACTTTAATAATAATTAGAAATAATGAAAATATTGATTGTGTGGCTACACATGTTGGGTTTGATTGTTGTTTAAATTGGAATTGCAAGGAAATCAGGAAGTTCATGGAAAGAGCCACCTGTGCATTTTCTATGGAGTGTACATGGATGTAGAGTTAGAGTCAGGGCACAAAATCAACAGGACTGAGGAGAAGATGAAAGAGTCAGACAGTCTAGGACATCTGTCAGTAATCCAGATCACAGCAGAGCATCCAGGACACTGCATTGACTTGCAGCTGTGGCCCAGTTATTTGTTTTGCTTTCAGGGACGGTGTGGCACCCTGCAGCCTGGAGTGTGCTCTTCAAGGGAACACTTATGAATGACTGATCTCTTTGACCCCTCTGTCCTGTCTGTCCAGTAGCACCTAATTTTCTTCCCACAGTCCAAAGACATGTATTGTAGGCTGATTTGCATTTCCAAATTGCCTGCAGTGTGGATATAGCTGTTACTTATACAGAAGAATATTTTCCTGTAAAGAAAGATCCATATTGCATTTTGTTATAGGAACGACTAAGGGGGAAAATGTCTAATGTAGGCTCTTGGGTTTTGCATGAAAATAGAAAGGGGCAAGTGTGACAAAGTTACCAGAAAAACTCATATACTTCAGAATGCTCAGTAAAACCAAACAGCTGTTTTACAGTACGGTGCAAATATCTTGGTATTATACAAATGCCATAGGAAAAGATGCTTTTCAAAACATTTCTATATACAAACCGGATTCCAAAAAAGTTGGGACACTAAACAAATTGTGAATAAAAATTGAATGCAATGATGTGGAGATGGCAAATGTCAATATTTTATTTGTAATAGAACATAGATGGCTGATCAAAAGTTTAATCCGAGAAAATGTATCATTTTAAAGGAAAAATATGTTGATTCCAAATTTCACGGTGTGTAAAAGAAACTTAAATAAAAGAAACTTAAATAAAGCTCACTAAAGAGAAATAAAATAAAGAGTCAATATATGTTGTAAAAACTGTTGTTTTAGAGCTATAAAGTTATGTTATCCTTAAGTGCCATAAGTTTGCCACAAATGTGCTTCAAGTTCAGCACAGAGAGGGTTAATTTACCCAGTTATGGAGTGAGGGGACGGGAACTCCCTCTTGTTCTACTGATTCCTTATTTCAGCCTGCAAATGCCTTCAGAGATATACAGTACCACTCCTCAAAGACATGGTAAGTTTAACACTCAGATTACTGTATATTAAAAGGTTATACAGTAGAATAGCAAATACTAAGAGTTATGTAATCCTGCATCTAGGCTTTATATATAAAAAATGTCTGTAACTGTATAACTCTAATACAAGAGCTAATACAAGATCATTGTTGAGAAACTTTAATAAACTATTGACACAGCTGAAGCAAGACCTCAAAACTTTCTCTTTGTGTTTTCTTGCTCTTCCAGATGCTATGATGGAGAAAAGTAAACTGTAAGTACTTGAATGAAACTCACATTGCTCTGAATATCTGTGATTTCACAGCCTGAAACATGAGTGCTGAACCTGCTGTGAGGACAAACTTCACCTTAGACCAGCATCTGGAGCTGACTGTGGCTACGGGAGGAACAGAAGACTCCTGCTGTCGTTGCACTTTACCATTCAGCATTGTGTTCCTAATGATTGGCATTGCAGTTACAGCCGTAGCCTACAGCTTCAACTCCCATGGTTCCATCATCTCCATCCTGGGGCTGGTGCTACTCTTCAGCAGTCTGCTGTTACTTCTGCTCAGCCTTGCTGTGCAGTGTTGGAAAATCAGACGGGGCATAAAAATGGACAAAAACTCGGCAAGTCAGTGCACTCTAGTGGAAAGCCTCAGATCCTGAACTGCCATATACAGTATATTTACATTTACATTTAACGCATACAATCAGTAGTTTTGCTAGAGAGTAGTGATTGACCTGTGCTAAACTGAATTGCATTGTCCTTTTTTTTTTACTGTACTGTGTGCATTATGTACTGTAAACATCAATTTACTTTATCTGGCTCTAATTCTATTCATATTTAATATTTTGCAAATACTTTTGATTTACCAGTAACGTTTTAGTAGAATGTGTTTTTTATACAGTATATACAGTAGGAACACATACACATATTTGTATGCGCACATGGATTTCATAAAATGAAAAACTAACTATGACATACTTTTTAAATTAAATTATAAAAATTTGTCGCTTTGTAATTATAGTAGATATGCTATGTCATATGATGCAACAATATGCGATATTCAGGCATATTGTCAAAAGAGCAACACGGGCCAATAAATACCACAAATTAATTAGCTTTCTTATAGTTTCTCATGCTCATTAAATATACAGCAATATCTTGTCATTATTAATATATACAGTAATAATAATATTGTTTGACAAATACAATCCATACACTCCACAATCATGTGTAACAATGTGTGCTGAATATTTTAACTGATTAAACTGAAAAAAAAAATGCTACATCTCTGCATCTGCATGTAGTTTGCCACTATTCATCCTATAGCATGCAGGTGATAAAATTAAAATGGTAGCTAAAGTCGTTAAAAGGATCAGGATTTAATCAGTGGTTGCGGGAATTCAGGAGTGGAGGATGGAGGACTAGCACAGAGGATTATAATCTTTTTCGCTGCAAAGCTGCATATACACTCTGTCCTATGCAGATGGAGAATAGCCCTGCTATTGCTCTCTGGGATATTTGAGAAGAGCCACAAACCAATGGTGAATGGTGCCTGCATTTCTCTCCGAGCACAGTGTGAGGAATGAAGCATTGCCATGGGCTTTATGGAGTTATATCTGGAGATTGACCCAGTCACTTTAAACCTCATTATTCTCATTGCCAGTTACGTGATCCTGCTCCTGGTCTTCCTCATTTCCTGTGTCCTCTACGACTGTCGAGGCAAAGACCCCACTAAGGAGTATGATCTGGAGCCTCCGGCCCCACAGCAGCAGTCTCCTGTTCAGCTTGTGGCAAACTCTTCAGCATCTGCCCAGTATAACGAGCAAAACAACACCGGTGTCAACAGCTATGTGCCACCCACCCCTGATACACATGAGAAGAGGAGCACACTGGTATAAATGGCCGAATGGTCACTCAAATGATAGAAAAGACTGAGGGTCTTTTTTGTCTTTGCTTCTTTCTTTTTTTTCAACTTTCAACACAGGGCAATAATTCCCCTACAACCAAGCTTCGTAAGGTAAGGAATTGCCAATTTAATTAAAATCCTTAAACTGCAAACAAATTTTGCATTCATTTGCATTCATTCATCGCTTTAAAGTTTATAACATTTTGGTTGTTTTCTAGTACCTACCAACTACCATAAAAAAAAAATTCACACTTCTGATTATTGGAACCGAGACTGTTGCTGTTTTTAGATAACATGTTGGATGCATAGCTTATAAATTGGATGATTTTTTTGACAGTATTTGCTTGCTACTATACTGGAAGATCCATTAGATAATCTGTAGCTGTATCACATCACTGTTGCATCAGCTCCTAGCACTGTTCTCATTAAACATATTCTCACACACACGCGCACACACACACACACACACACACACAATTGCTAGGTAACTACAAAATTTCCCACTCATAGTCCAATTTCCTTTTCATACCTTTTTTTATTTTCAAGCAATTTACAGTATCAACACTAAGTTTCAAATATTATAGTGCTCTGTGTGATTTCACAAAAGTTCATAAATGTTCTGTCAAAAACATAATTATCCTTAAATCCTAACATATTTATATTGTAAATGAGGCAGTTATGTTACTCTTAAAATTGTCAGTCTAGTGTGATATTCAAGACTAAGGCTTTCCAGTGCAAATCCCTTTCTGCTAAAAGTTTTTTATTCTATTCAAATTTCAATTGATATTCTTTGTTCTTGTTTTCCATTGTTTCACCCCATTTTAATAATGACATGACACTATATATCCAAAGCTAGCTGCAGTTGTAAATGTTTTGTTCAAAAACATAGTAATTTGGCTAAATAACGTACTGTATAATGTTTATTATAATAAGTGATTATCCTTCATGCATACAAGTCTGCCATATTATAAAATTTTGTCTTTGGTTTAAAATGGACAAAATACATCATACTGCTTAAAGTTAGTGGACCATGTTTTTTTAGGCATTTGTGCTCATTCAGCCACAAGAGCTTCAGTGAGGTTGGGTATGCATGTCCAGACTTGGTATGCAGCCAGTGTTCAGTGAGGATGGAGACAGGACTGTGTGAAAATCAGTCAAGTTCATTCACACCAACCTTGGCAAACCATGTCTTTATGGAACTTGCTTTGTGAGCAGCAACTTTCTTATGCCGGAAAAACGTTCTTAGTTTCAGTGAAGAGAAAATGTAATGTTACTACATGCAGACATTTCAAACAGTTGTGTGCTTTCAACTTTATAACAGTTATGAAAAGGAAAGCATATTTCTGTAATGGTCAGATGTCTACACACATCTGACATCTGGCACATTTCTGTAATACAAACATCTGACCACACATTTTGTCCATATACTGTACTGCTTAATGTCTGTCACTTATATAAATATAATTGTATACATTTACTTCATTGCTATTTCACACCTGCATTTGTAATCCAAAGTTAAAATTTTTTATACAGTGGAACCTTGGATTGCAAGCATAATTTGGTCCCGGAAGTGTGCTTGTACTGTATATAAAAACACTCGTAGTGAATTGCCCCAAAGAAAATAATGGAAACTCAGATGATTTTTCCACAACCCAAAAATATTAATATAAAATAATTAATACAAAATGTAAAGTAAAAAAAAAGACAGAGCAGTGTTTCTGTTAGTGTGTGTGTGTGTGTGTGTGTGTGTGTGTGTGTGTGTGTGTGTGTGTGTGTGTGTAAGGGAAACAATTCACTCACTCACTCACTCACTCATTTTCTGTACCGCTTTATCCTGTATTCAGGGACGCGGGGGGTCTGGAGCCTATCCCAGGAGACTTAGGGCATGAGGCAGGGTACACCATGGACAGGGTGCCAATCCGTTGCAGGGCACACACACATACACACACTCACACGGCCAGTCACACACTACGGGCAATTTGGGAACGCCAATTATGCTAACCTACATGTCTTTGGACTGTGGGAGGAAACCGGAGTACCTTGAGGAAACCCACCAAGCACGGGGAGAACATGCAAACTCCATGCACACAGAGATGGGAACGAGCCTGGTCGGGAATAGAACCCGGACCCTGGAGGTGCAAGGTGACATTGTTGCAAAGCAGCTTTACACAATCAAAAGAATTATTAAGTTTGTATGAATTGTGAATGTGTATGAATCAAAATAAAAAGACTGTTCCTGATGAGCAAGTCGAGGACGACAGCGACAGTGGCAAGGAAAAACTTCCTGAGATGGTAATAGGAAGAAACCTTGAGAGGAACCAGACTCAACAGGGAACCCATCCTCATTTGTGTGAAAACGGATAGCAGGGATTGATCTGCATCCTACTGTGTGAGACTGGAAGTGTGTATGTATGAAGGTGAGAGGAGGGAGGGGGCTACTTTGCAGGATGACTTTCACACAAAAACACACATGCACACATGCATGCGCGCACAAACAGGTACACACACACACACTAATGGAATCACTGCTTTCCAACAGAGAGAAAGACTATAGAAACTAGATCTTTAACAAGGAACCTCTCTAATGACACTAGCTTTTGCTTTACGCGGGAGCACATACACATGTTGTCATAATGTTATAGTAAACAGTACATGCACACGGATGTTGACTATACGAGTGACGCACGTACACTGAGACTAAGCATGGGAAATGCTTACCCACAATCTCAAAGCGCGTGAGAGAGAAGAACCATTGGCTCAGGTGTGATCATGTGACGCTCGGCAAACAAACGTATGCGTACTACTCCTATATAAAGAGCTTGCTCGTTTATTAAGTTAAAATGTAACTTAATGCCCGCAGAGTGAGTTACTCACAATCCAAGGTTCCACTCACTTGCGTGCACAAACACGTATTATTTAAAACTTTTATTTTTAACTGGTTGGATAAAAAAAAGTCTAATAATTGAATCATGTTTTATAACTTTATTGATTTTTATTTGAGTATGTAATGAATTATATAAATGCTTAATGACAATGATGTTGGGGGTGAAATCCTGTGGAGAAAAACTGCCCAAAACAACTTGTAAATTAATGAGGTCAAATGAGAATGGAGGGCAAACAAATGGGTCACAAATCAAATTGGAATTTAACATCTCTTCCTAGAATGTACCATGTATGGAACTTTTTAAAGGACAACAACAACTAAACATCATTGTCAGTATACATTAAATGCAGTAGGGAAAAAATTATCATGCTGAACAAAATTTGGCACATGCAAAATCCATGGACCCTTTTTGTTAGGATCAACAGAGAACTTTGATGGAAATGGTTTCCTTGTACTCATCTGGAAGTCTGGGAGCGTATACAAGAAATTAAAACTGCCCTTTGTAAAAGTAAATTAATAATGAAATTTCATAATTTACGATCACTTTGAATTTAGATGCCTTTTCTTTAAATATTATTATTACTTACACAGATTTGAAATAATCAATCATGTCATGTCATAAACAAATGCATGGATGAGCAGAGAAATTTCAGAGTTTCAGCACATTCTTACTCCATTTATGGTCATATTGATTAGCAGAAAGATGAGAGACAGAGGACATACCCATTCTCCAGAATTTAATCCCAATCCAAACTAAAGGCCTTTGAACATTTTGTAGAGTTTGGTACATCACATAATGGCGCAGAAGAAATCAGAGACACTTAAAGAAAAAAAATCTATTCTTGTTAAGTTTGAATTATTGTAGCAGACTAAAAAAATAAGTTCTTAATTTATTTCAATGTAGGGCCTGGGGTAGCTCAGTGGTTAAGGCATTGGACTACGGTTTGGAAGGTCCCAGGTTCAAACCCCACAACCACCAAGTTGCCACTGTTGGGCCCTTGAGCAAGGCCCTTAACCCTCAACTGCTCAGATGTATAATGAGATAAAAAATGTAAGTCGCTCTGGATAAGAGCGTCTGCCAAATGCCTAAATGTAGATTGTAGTGATTTTATGTGTTGTGTAGACTTTAAAGGTGGTTCCTGCTTCATGGATCCAAAAATGGAGTCCAAAGATACCCCATGAAAACCTTGATGTGAATAGCTTTGAGTTGTCTTTGCTGAAGCCCTTATGTGAATCTCTCATTAGGGAGTGGGTAAATCCAAACAGTTAAACCTAGCCCAGTGTGCAGAAAATTCCTAAATTCTGTAGTCACAGTTATTTAAGGTTGCTGTGTGAAATTACAGTAATTCTTGACAAACCTTGATTAATAGTAAATTACAAGACGTAGTAGGTGTACTTTGTAGGTAAAAGTGTAAATACTGTACATACATTAGACATTTTTTGATAGTTCTGCATGAGTTTGGAATGGATCGTATAGAGTCATTGGTGAGTAAATGGTAATAGTAGGTACAATATACTGTATCATACCATTTCATAGTTAAGATGTTGCCAATTTGTAGGTTATTTAAGGTATGGGATGTCACATAGTCAAAAACCACAAACCATCAAGAATTTTAATTTGGTATAATCCACACAGTCTAGCAAAAAGTTCAGAAATATGTGAAAGCCTGCTTAATGTTTTCAACTGGCAGAACTTGATGTCATAAATTAAAACGGCATGTAAAATAAAATGAGACAAATTGGAATGATTTATAAATATTTCAATGATTTATGATAGGATATGTTTGTACTCTACAATATTGTGTGATGAATTTTAGTGCAGTTGTGTCCCACTCAGTCTTGTCTTGCACAAAGTATTGTCTTCACCACATCATGGACAAAAATAATGGGGTTACTGAATTAAATTAATAAAATACCATTCTAGTGCACTGCCTCCTTCTCAGCCACCCACTTTTCCACACATACAGTGCATTGCTTCATCAAATGTCTTGTTGCTAAGCTTCACAAATTTGAATGTTTTTTTTCCTCCAAAGAGTTTATCTTTATGCTATCAATCAATTTTCCACTTAATTTTTAGATGTCAATCAACTGAATCATCCATATGCACCAGTGTTGAATATTTAGATATTTGGAGCTTCAAACTTTGTCATGGAAACACCACAGTTTGCAGCACTGTCATTCAAATGTTTAATAACAATTTTTTCCTTTTCTAGGATCATCTATACAATAAGGATTACAGGCTCTAAAAATGGTGTCAGCATAGCCTTAGATCCCAGAGACTGAAATCATCTGAGAACTCTAGCTGGACCAGAAAAATCCAACAGAGAGGACATTGCTGAGAACCTGCGCAGTGCTCCTGTCTATGCTTGCCAATAAATGTGCATATGTGAGATGCCATACTGTCCCAATGAAAGGTGTTTAGCGACGGGGGAGGGGGAGGGGGGGATGGTTGGGCGTGCACGTTCTGATCATGTGACGGGGTGGGTGGGGGGGGGGTTGCACGTTCTGATCATCAAAATAGGAGTAACGAAGATCGGA
>JAOTQY010000052.1:10461961-10472042 GCA_026413445.1 Dolichallabes microphthalmus
TAAGTTTCCTGGGATAGGCTCCAGGCCCCCCGCGACCCTGTATATAAGGATAAAGCGGTACAGAAAATGAATGAATTAATAAAATAGCAAATCCTTTAATCTAAACCCCAGAAGAACGAGTGTGCTTCATAAATAATGAAATCACATGGGTTCAGCCACCCAAGGATGAATGAATAACGTACTGGGCCAAAAGCCTCTTACAGTAGCAATAGATGCAAGTGACTTGGTAGTTTTCAGTGAGAATTGGGGTAAAAGCAAGCACTCCGTGTCTCACACACATGTTTATGCATACAAACACACACTGTAAATAACACAGTAGCTTCACACTTACCTTAATGTCATCAGGAATGAAGATTTTGCGTGCCTTTTTGATGATTGGTTTAGGTTTAAGCTCTTCTTCAGAGAACCTGCACTTGCGAGGGTCAAATGCTTCCTGGCCAGGCACACTGGATAGAGCTAGGTCTGTTGGGTCGGGCTCATAGCTCATCATCACTTGGATAGACTCTGGGTCAACTGGGCTAGGAGTGTTGCGTGCTGAAGGCAATACTGCATATAAAAATTAAAAGAAGTTTAGGTTTAAATAAGACATATAATACAGATTGGTTTAGAAATCCATGGGTAGTAACTAAAATGTCTTAAATGCAACTTTACACAAGCATGTAGTATCAGTATATATCCAGTAGGTGGCAATGCAGTACACACTTTGAAGACACACTCAGGCAAAAATCAGAAGCAGCATTAGCTGAAGTATAAGCTGCATGAGTGCTATATAGCTTGTTCACCAACCAGTTAAATTAAATATATTGTTTTGTTGTTCAGTTATTTTTCATGGCCCATATGGATCGTGCATCTTATAGTATTTAAGTAAAAACTGTGTTATACAGACCAATTCAGGCCTGATCACACTAGTGACAGATGTGGGTTAATTACAAACACAAAAAACCTTTCAAGATTAGAAGCCAGCTCGTAATTATATATGCTATAAATAATAAAGTTGAGTCATGTCATGTACACACCTCTACCTTTATACACAAAAGCACTACATTATTATTGTGTTTGACAGAAACTAGGAAGACATAAGATAAAGGTGCATCAATGAATAGGGTGGATTGTGAAGCAATAGATCTTATTTTTAGCTGTTTAAAAAGCAGCAGGTTTGCTAGCAATGTCATCAAAATTAATGCAAAGAAGCCCTAAAAATACATACTGCAATACTGCAAAACAAGTACAGTTCTGACAGTTTTTAAAAACAAGCCTGACATTGTTTAGGTGGCATAAAAAAGAAAAGGCTAAATAAAAAAATACTAATTTGATATCGTTGAATGTATATGGTAAAATGCTTTGCTGTTAGACAAAGAAATTCTTCCAGGACACAAGAAAACAAGAAGATTATGCTATTACACAGGTCAAAGGCTGATCATCTATTAGGCTGGGCCTCATACAGTATAAACTTCAAAAGACTTTTTGTCATATGGATTTCATACCACGTATACAGCCGATATTGGAGTAATTCTCTCATTTGTAACATAGGAGAACAGTGCTGAGCTAGTGTCAAACTTATCACAAGCACATTGGCTATTTGGAGAATTATGGATGATTTTTATGAGACATTAAAAGAATGGCCAGGCTGAATGAACATGCTTAAATTAAAAGAACTTGCAGCTCACTTTCAGCTGTTGTTAAAGCAACTGTCTCTGTCACGTTCTCCCACACACTGACTGACAAAAATATCAGCATACACTCCAGGTGCTCACTGTAGTCGCCTGTTTCTAGTGTGGACGCTACAGATGACACTGGCTCATAACGGTTTTATTAAAAAGTACCAGTAATAGACCCTTGTGTACAGCAACTGCATTTTCTGCAGGAATGTTGCTTCTGTAGCAATGCTTGTACCTGTTCGTGTGGGACTCTGGAGGCAGGGCTGAGAGACCATGCTCGTGTGGATGGAGGTGCTGCCCCTGTTGCTGAGATCCATGACAGAGACAGGGGTCTGCTGTTGCTGCTGCTGCTGAGGGCACTGGCTTTGCTCGTGTTGTGGTAGGCTGGAGGGGATGCCATTTTCAGACAGAAATTCTTCAAGGTCCATGTACTCCAACTGAAAATTGTCGCCATCGTAAGGCAAGGTCTTATCCCAAAGTACGGGACCCAGGAAGGCAGACTGCGGGACATTCTTCTCTTCCTCCAACTTCTTCTCCTTGTCATGAGCTGCAATTTATGAATAAAGAAAGATTGACTGCTTTACCATTTCATGGTAGCAGTAATCACTTGGATTATGTGTTCTATATGTGTATGTTGGTTGGTTGCTTTTTGTTTATTTTTTGTTCTGAGTGCAATAATTATGAGGATACAGGTAAGTGAATGACTGTAAACAGAAAGTGCACTTTGCCTTGGTTTTGGCACGAGATAATCAACAGTGTCATCAAGAATGAACTAAAAAAAAATGCTTGCATTGAGCTGTGTGTGTGTGTGTGTGCGCGCGCGCAATTATAAATGGACATTCAAATAATATGACCAGCTCATATTATTTGAATGTGTTTACAGTTTCATATATCGACTACAAGATAAATAAAAGCAATAACATAATATTGTATTAAAAGCAATGTTATGATATTTATTTATTTTTAAATTTATAAGACAAAAACGTTTTACCTTCTTCGTGGTGCAGGGGTAGTTTGATTGGATATTCGAGTAGAGATTTGAGCACTCCGTACGTTGGAGGAGGTAGAAAAGTTGGGTTCATGGTCAGAGGTCTGGACATGTCAGTGGTATTCCGTACAGGCAAAACAAAAAAACAAAATAAGAAAAAGATAGACGCGCGGAAGAAAGTGCACGATTCGCTTTGCCAAAAAGAGAAAAGAAGCACGAGACGAGTGGAATGCGTTAAGAGAATAAACACAAGTGATAGTTAGATAGATAGACTGATAGATATCTAGTCTGCTGCACTGTGAGCTCCGGGCTCTGCGACCTTAAACTGTTGAGTGGACTGTAATGATCACTTCCATGTGTGAGCGCTGAGGCGCGTGACGTCAAAGCTCGAGAGGCTGGACCGACTTTCCAGCTGCATGGAAACTATACACACAAATCAGGAACAAATGTGATGTGACGGGAGCTATAGTTTACCTAATTTCTCTGACATTAGATTTATAATGGCTAAGACGCAATAACCAATGGACCAAAGGTTAAAGGGAAGAAGAAAAAAAACACAAGCAACCGCAATAGGCTTAGCTGGAGCGCATAATCACTTTTTCACTCACCAGTTATTTAAAAACTTTGCACATGAATTAGACTTTCGTGTTTTAAAGCGTGTTTAGGACGGTTTCGCTCAGTCGCTGGAACGCACGCACCGGGCGCGTGCTGGGAGCGGTGGGTCACGTGATCTGAGCGGCTTGACCTACTTTTGTCCAATTAGAGAGCGCGCGAGCGTGCGACTGCCCCTCGCTAGTCACGTTGAAACTCACGCGCTGCTGAGGAGGGGCGTTGCTTTAAATCAGTCTCACTGCCCAAATCACAAACAAGCAACAATAATAAAGTGTTTTACGGAATACACGGAAATTTCTTAATCTTGTGACATATTTTCCTCCTTAGAAGCTTCCATGACAACCGGTTGCTAAAGCAATAAACTTGATTTTGTCGTGATGAGATGCCACTCAGTTTGAAACGCAACCAGTCACATGGCGCAGTATGTGTAAACTGAAAGCCGTCCGCATCACTAGCTAGCTCAACAGGTTTTGTTGTTGATTCGTGCGTGCAACTGTTTAGATGAATGTAATGTTAAACATACATCAAGGGGGGAAATGTAAGAATAAATAAAGAGGGTGGAGTTGAGTTAGAAATGCTTAATCCAAGACAAAATTGTAAATACTTACAGTGGCTTCAGGAAGCAGACTTTAGATACTTAATGTCTTGTGCTTAAACTGCAAAGTGACTGAGTTCCCTTCCAAATTTCTAAACGGTTTGGTTCAAAACTATATGAGATGCTTTGCTACAGTGTGTTCAGTGCTTGATTTTAACAATTTGCCCGTTTTGTTGGAGGACCATCTTAAATCTGGGTGAGGGGGATGGCATAGTATGTGTGATCTCTGATTTTCAAATCCTGGAAGCAGATATATTTAACAACATGGAGAGAAGGGAAAAAAAATCAATACACATGGCCCTGAGCATTTGGTGTATTGAGTTGTGCTGTACACTCTAACTCAGAAATAGCTAAACCCGTTACACTCAGTGCAAAAAGGAAACTGGGAATTATTATATTCTGTTGTCTGGTGTACTTTATTTCCATCACAACAAAATCACAATATATTCCCAAATAAAACAAGGAACATATCTAATCAAATATCTAAACACATATTTATAATATAAATGATATTATTAGGCATGTCTTGAATAGTAAAAGCATTCAGTAAATCAGCACTTAGCTAAGCAAACCTTCAAGATGTATTTTTCAGAAAATATCAACATAAGGCTTGGGGTACATCCACACATGCATTTGTATGCAGGTTCAAATGTGTACTATGCCTCTTAACAGTTACTCAATACATTGCATAGGCTTACAACAGACAAGACAATGATTTCTTTGCTGTGTTGAGAATATCACACTGATAGGGAAAATAAAGCAATTAACATCATTGTGAATTGTGTGCAGTGTTCGATTCATCTGGAGCATGTTATACCAGAATAATAAACACTGTTTATTGCTGATTGGTTTCAGACAGATAACTAATTAAACTAATTGTGTTCTATTGTACATGTATGTCAGTTAAAGATACAGTGTATTTAAAACGGGTTTAATTATCAGAGCTTCACTAAGCTCACTTAACTTTCTTACAGTTAAAGGACAGAATAGTACATAGTTGACTTGAAAGATTTTCTGTAGAATGGAAATCTTGAATGGAATAGAAAATGGAAAACGGTAAAGACCAGAGTAAAATAATGGGAATAGGAATTTATTGTAGAATGTGTGCATTTGTTTGATTTAAACCAGGGTCCCTTCTCTAGAGAACTGGCACTAATAGATATTTAATTAAAAAATCTAAGGAATAACTACAGTCTTTAGGAAATTGTAGATAGTGTTAAAACAGATAAATTGAAGAGAAAACTGCAGAGATCTGGCACTTGCCATTAATTTGGCACATTTCTGAGCCTCCGTATAATTTTGATACAAAAACACAGCACGTACTTACTTTAAATATTGCCAAATGCTCTAAATGTAAATTTTATGAATATGCACCTCCACCAATGTGCCTTTTTAAAAAGCATCAGACAGTCATGAAATTAAATGACCAGATAATGTTATTTAACCAGTCTAAATCTTTATTGATGGTGTAAAAAGAAAATTTAAGCAATATCTAGTACCATGTCTGTACGTACTAAAAGTGAAAATAAGCCTACTTTTTTTTCTTCTTCTTTTTTTGTATAGGCATTGGTGGAAAAAGGTGTTGGAGTTCCAACGGTACGACACACTATCCGTTTACCTACAATCTGCATTTTTATATCACCCAGCAAATCATAGGATCTACCTGTAAAATGTTTTAGATTTTATGCTGGTAATATTATTCAGAGTTGGATTTAACCTACATGCAAAATTATTTCTTTTTTTGGTTTGTAACACAAATGATGTTCAGAAAAAGTGACGTTGTTTCGAGATTGGGTTTAGCATTTGTACTCTGGTGAGTTCTGCGTTGGCTTGTTTGCCTCTTTTTCAGGCAGACCAAAGGAGTTCATCACAGGGTGGGTCCATGATGTTGTCTGAGTCACATGGCTAAGAAAACATAAAGACACCTCAAGTCACGTACACTCCGGCTACTACTGATACATTCTTTTAAGTTAAAAACAATTTTCACGTGTCAGAAATAGTAAAATCATATGCACTTCGCACTTATATTTATAATGGAAAAAAAGAAAGGCTGCAAAATGAAAGGACAATAACTGTCAGTTATAGCAAAGATAGTTAAAGATGTAATGTACGATCTTGTAAGCAACTTACTTGGTGTAGTATTTGGTTCCATTTGTACAGTAGTATATGCTTAATCCCAGCCATAGGGTAAACCTAAGAGACGATAGATAACATAATAACATCTATGTTTATATTTTTACATATTTTCTCACATATTTCTAACAAATTTCTCAAATATTCTGTAATTTCTTTTTTGTAAAGCTTCTTTTCACAATGACCATTGTTAAAAGCGGCATATAAATAAAATGTAATTTGATTGAATTATGATTCATATGTTTTAAGGCAGAAATATTTATGTGTGTCACACCTTTACTAAGTTGCAAGAGTAATCAGGGCCTACATTACACTCTATTCGACTATCTTGACTATGTCATTGTGAATTCTGCAGTCTGTCACATGTAAAAACACATGCATCATCCTTCTTAAACTTAAGGTTACCCTGTTTCGTTTCAGCAGGTGAGGGCACGGTGGCAGTCCATGTGCAACTCAAAACAACAGCTCTCCCAGTGGAAAACACTCAGCTGAAACGTGAACAGGGCTCCCTAAGAGGTCACATGCAGCCCAGCGTGTGAAACGCGTTTTCCTTTTTTTCCTCTTCCTCCCCCGCCATTCTTTTCACCTGATCCTTCAGCTCCTGGCTGATTATCTGTCCTTCCCCTCCCACACTACTGCCTCATCATCCTCTCTCATCAATCTATCTACCCTTCTTTGCTTTCTTTATTACCCCTGCCTCTTTCATTGTGAGATCAAAACAATTTTGTGAACAAGGAGCCTCAAAGTTAATAGATTAAGAGAGAAACATCATTTAAAAACATTTAATGCTATACTATGCTCACACTATATTGCAGAGGTGGAAAGTAATGAAGGACAGTTACTCTGGTATTATACGGTAGGTATAATTTTCAAGTTTGGTTTTATTTCAGCTTTTCTTTCACGTATGACATTTGCATATAAAAACAAGCTTTTTAAACCTCGGCCTTCACACTATAAAGCAGGCCTCTGTATATCCTACATTTGCCATCCTTTTTGATAGAAACACCAATACACATGTTATTTCTTGCAGTTATTCAGTTAGGCAATTATGTTGCAGCAGCACAGAGCACAAAAAGATGCAGATTCAGGTCACGAGTTTCAGCTAATAATTACATCAAACATCATAATCACAATCTCTAGAGTTTACACAGTATAGTGCAAAAAAAAATTCTTGTGAGTTAAGGAGCTGCGGTCTAAAACACCTTGCTGATGAAAGACGACAGAGGAGAATGACCAGATTGGACTGAGCTACAGTATAGTAACTTAAATAAGCACTCTCTACAACCATGGTGGGCAAAAACGCATTTCAGAGCAAAAAAAAAAAAGAAACACACACATTAAACCTTAAGGTGAATTAGTTGGATAGCACAGTTGAAAAGACTGGAAAAAGACTAAAACATTTTTTTATAATCTTCAATTTTTTTAGTTTCAATAAAACTGTTCCAATGATAGCTTCAGATTCCCATTTTTGGCTGACACCTGATGTGGTCTTCTCCTGTCATAGATCATACACTAAACATCAATGTTTTTTGTCTGCTACGGTGCTTTTCTACTCACCAAGATTGTAAAGAGCTATTATATTAGTTACTATATCCTTCCTATCAGCTTGACCTAGTCTAGGCAATTTCCTCGGACCACTCTTATTAACAAGGCATTTACACCCACAGAACTGTCACAAACTTAATTCATTCATTCATTCATTCATTTTCTATACCGCTTTATCCTGTTCAGGGCCGCGGGGGGCCTGGAGCCTATCCCAGGAGACTTCGGGCACTAGGCAGGGTACACCCTGGACAGGGTACTTAATTAATTTTTTTAAACTATTCTCTGTAAACTCTAGACAATGATGTGTGTGGATATCCCAGGAGATCAGCAGTTTCTAAAATCAAACGAGCCCATCTGGTACCAACAAACATGACAAAATTAAAGTCACAGAGATGACGCTTTTTGTTAATAGATGATTAATGTAAACATTTACTAAAGCTATTATCCTTTATCTGCAATGTTTAATGAATTTGCTGCAGCCACACAATTGGCTGATTAGATTTATAAATGGACTGATATACTGTAATAGTATACAGTTGGGGTATGTATTTTTCATACATTGACTTTGGGTTTTAGACAGATTCAAACACATGATTTAATATACTGTATACCGTACAAACATAAAATCAAATTATACAGTATATGTGGTGCCACTAAACAAGATAGCGATAGTGAGAATTAACACATGCTGTCAAACATGTTAAACTAATTTCACCAATAATAAAAATCATTGTGTCATGGGAGGTGCTGGCACAGTGTGGAGTTTCTGTGCAGGTTTTGCCTGTGTCTGTATGGATTTCTTCATAGATTTTCCAAATTTATCCCCCTCCCAAAACATACTAGTAGGTAGATAGGGTATAATTTAATGATTTAATTATATAACTTAATTTATAATTGTTCATAATTGCCCCCAGATGTGTATGAAAGTGTAAATGTGTGGGTATCATGAGATGAAATGGTGTCCCATTACTTATATATTCCTGTAAGGTAAAGTGTTTTAATGTTATGCTCTGGATCCACTGTAACCAAGAATAAAGCAGATACTAAGACTGAGTAAGAGAGAAAAATCTATGACCAGATAAGATGAGAGAAACTTCTGTTTGGGCAAGCATGTCTATGTGTTTGGCTGTGCAGTTTCATCCATCAACATCTAGACGTGCCCAACTCCATTCCTGGATATCATCCACCCTAAAGAGTTTCATGCCAACACACCTGGCTGTAATTCCTATATGCTCCTGAAGGTTGTGATTAACTGTATCAGGTGTGTTAGATTAAGCAGGACTCAAATGTATCAAAGATGGTAGATCTTCTGGATTAGGGTTAGGCAACCATGCTACAGCCAAGCATATCTGCGTGGACATCAAATTACCATTATTCATGTAAATACCCTATTTAAAGCAGAATCTTTCAACTTCAATCTATATAAACTTACATGCTATATACATAAAATAAACCTACTAACTTTGTCGTGTAACAAATCCCAATCACTAAACAATGGTGTGAGCTCTGTGAAAAAGTAAATACGATTTAAAAACTACAAAAAAAAAACAACAACACACAAATAGATATTCTCCATGCTACTTTATTTTTCATGATTCTGCTATAAATCTCAGTGGAGTCTTTAATGAGTTTACAAATGGACCAAAATTAGGCCATGATAACTACATATTTGTAAAAGAATGACAAAAGATAAACACTTCTCTTAAAAACTAAACTTACACAAAACAGTGCTTTCTACATTAAAGTCGTAATCAGAGGTGAATAATTAGTTAAATAGCCTAATGATTGATTTAAGTTATTTGTAACTAAAATACAATTTTCTGTCACCAAATAGGTCTGCTTTGCTTTAATAAGCCCCCTTCTGTTTCAAATTGACACTGTTGTCTGTGTCGTTGTACAGCGCCTGCTTCCTGCAGAGTGCTGCGTGACACCCAATGCTTTTGAAGAACCTGACAATTGCCTTTTCAGAGATTTGTATCCAGGCAACGACTGCAGCGCTGAGGCAAATCAGACCCGATGGGCGTATTGTACCAGGAAATGCACCTTGAATTGTGCTTCCTTATTGGATTGACCTAATTCTTTTCACACCGTATGCCAAAAACCAGATTACAGTATGAGACTTTTTTCCCTGATTAGTTTATTCCATACTTTAATATGTTTCATTAATGTAGAACAGTGAAAAGATAATTTGACCAACTCAATACCATATTATTATGAATAAAAAATGAAAAAAGGACCATACAAAGGTGCTATATCTATATGTGTGTACTGTATATATTATATGTGAATGTATGTTTGTATGTATATGTACTGTACAGAGTGTCCCAATGTACAGTCTAAACACTTCAACAGTTGTTATCCATGCCCTTGTTTAGAACTCGATTAAAATTATGGCAGCAATGTGTAACACTATGTTTCCTCTAAAGATGTCAGTAATAACGTTGTCAGTGCTATCGTCAGGCCGTGCAATTTTTCATCTAGAAGTATGTATACACATATATAAAAGTACAGTGCATCTCAAAAATAGGAACATCATGGAAATGGATTTAG